>JARVZY010003333.1:0-28265 GCA_030686995.1 Artemisia argyi | reverse complement strand
TAAAATGCGAGCACTGATGGGTTGTCCTCGAGATGTGCGTGTGAATGTCCTAGCCATCATGATGGATACAACTGAATGAAGACAGTGTATCAATCGAAACTCATGCTAGCTCTTTTGTTGTTTTTGAAACTGATAATTTCAGTTCTTGAACAAAATGTTATATATGGTAATGTTAATATGGTTGTGCGAACTGTAGCGTAGTAGTTTCCTGTTTTATAACGGGTACTTTTGTTAAGGTATGTTGGGCCAGTAGTCGGTAAATAGCGTAATAGTTTCCTGTTTTAAAACGGGTACTTTTGTTAAGGTATGTTGGGTCGGTAGTTGGTAGATAGCGTAGTAGTTTCCTGTTTTAAAACGGGTACTTTTGTTAAGGTATGTTGGGTCGGTAGTCGGTAGATTCACTTTTGTGTTGTTAATGTAATTATAAGTATAACATTAGAATCACTTGATTCGCCAATGAAATGTTATTATGGCTATTGATCTTTGTTTGGATTATGAATTATTTTTGAAAGATTGGTGCAGGAACAATTAATGGGCAAGATTGTAATTTGGCGTAGCTATTTTTGCTACTTTCCTTTTCCCTTTATGTAACTCAAGAACACCTGAATTGAACTTTCCCTTTCTTTTCTGATTCTCTTCCCTTTCCTTTTCTTTTCTGTTTCCTTTACTCAAAACTTAAGAACACAGTTTAGGAATAGAACACAACCCGACCGATCAATGCATGAGTAAATGAGCCAAAATTGCCACATCTATCCAACACCTGCAATTTGGAGGAACTTTTATGATACATCTAATCACCTCTCTATCTCTTTATCTCTTTTAGGCAATATATACATTTATTAGAGGGTACTCTCAGTCCCATAGGTAGAACTGCTTGTTGTCACCTAAACTAATGAGAATTGCATGCTTATGTTGCCTCTTCATGGTCAATAGAATTTACAGTACCCTTTTTGAGTTTGCTCTAAACTTGGATTATCATTTACTTTGTTGCAATGGGATGTAGCATGGTGGGGATGTAAATGCTGTTGATAATGCGAGGCAGACTGCATTGCATTGGGCGGCTGTTCGGGGTTCAGTTGCAGCCGTGGATGTCTTGTTGCAGAATGTTGCCTATGTTGAGGCGGTTGATGTGAATGGTTTTCAGGTAAATGTTCCTTTTAAAAGTAGATATCTTATTGTGATTCTTAACTGAGACTTTAAGTTGCAATATCACTTTGAAAACGCAAATCCGAACACCATTGAATAGCAAATGGGTATCACATGTCGGTTAGCAGTTAGGTCACAAATCGAAATGTATATCGCTAATCAAAATGTTAAGTCTGTAAGTTAATTAAATGTAACAAGGATCTCAGAATTTGGGGTTTACTTGGCAATTAAATGATTAATCATTCTGATTATGAACGTCCCTGCAGGCAGTTCATGTTGCTGCACAGTATGGGCAAACATCATTCTTGCATTACATAGTATCCAGGTATCATGCTGATTTTGATGTACCCGAAAATGATGGAAGGACCCCTCTTTATTGGTATGTTATAGTGTCCTTTTTTTCGTATTGCACTTGAATTTAGAACTATTAATGGAAATATGTTAACGTATATCTGGCTATTGGCTTAGTAGCCATGTAGTCTTGGAAACTAATAAAGGCAGTAACGAAGCACTTCAAATTTTTGGGTACTTTAAATAGTTTGATTAAAGCATCCGAGTTAGATAATCTGCTCTTTTTGTGTCAATCAGGGCTGCTTATAAAGAATTTGCAGATACAATTAGATTACTTCTTTTTTGGGACGCCAACCAAGGAAAACAAGATAAAGAAGGTACTTACCTGTTTCTTATAATTCATTATTTTCCATTTAAAAATCCCAAAATACAAGCTAACCTTGAGACGAATGTCGATAATCCAAAATTAGGTTGCACCCCTTTGCATTGGGCGGCATTGAGAGGACATGTGGAGGCTTGTGTTGTACTTTTACACGCAGGGACAAAAGAGGAATTAATGGTGAAAGATACGGCTGGATTTACTCCTGCACAGATTGCAGCAGATAGAGGCCATCGTCAAATTTCTTTGATGCTTGTATGTATCTTATTTCTGATAATATCTAAAAAAAAAATCGGATGTGTAATGCTCTTCGTGCACACAATAGCTGTTGGAAAGACAAAGGTTGAGTGAAGAAAGTAGGAGATATAGGTTACGCCCCCATTCTGTTTTGCATCGTGTTTGTCAGCACAATAATCTTTATCAATTCTGTTCTTTTCGGTGGGTACAACAACAAATAATATTATTTTTCTTTATTCATTTGTATCCCCTTAAAGGATGTAATGACCGTGCTAATCAGGATCTTTGCTTTTTTTTTATTCCATGTTAGCTTTGAATCTTTTAAAGGTCACTGCTGTTGTTGCACTCTGGGGTTGGACTGCTGTTTCCCTTTCAGTCGCTTCACTATTGATGTTTGTCCGCTGTAGCAGGTAAGCTTCACTTCAATAACCATAAATTAGAAGAACAAAATGGGTGGAGTGTATGAAAGGTAAAAATGGCTTCAAGTCAAAACTGAACCGGGTTAGGTTGACTTGCCAGCACTTCTTTGTCCATTTCCTTAAAAAGTTATAGATAATGAATGCTTGCAGAACTCTTTCGTTACCAATAAATTTTCGAACAGGGTGACTTTTGACACTTTCGAACCATTTGACCAGTTCTTTTTTTAGTTGGAATTTCTATTTGATCTGTTGAGATAAACAATACCAAACTTTGCTCAGTTTATTTTAGTAAGTGCATTGATACATTTACCTTCTTTAACTACTACCTATAATCTTGTGTTTGGTCGCAGTAAAGACCCTGGTTATGTGATGTCAAAAGGGATACGGAATAATGCCAAGGCTGAGGTACTGCTTCTATCTAATTAATTGATTAATCTTCATAGATATGCCCGGATAAGTAACAATATATATGATTGACAACCGTACAACTGTATGCTAAACCGAGTATGACGAGCACTAAATAGCCTTGAGGTGTTTGGAATTTCAACGTGGTTTTCAAAGAGATTATTTTGATATTTCACAAAATTAGATAGAGCTTAGTGATTAGATTATAGATAATTAAAGATTTCTGCATTTACATCAGGAAGCACGTTTTGGTGCAACAACTTGGTGCTTTCGGGTTGGGTAAGAAGTTAAATATTCTTGGTTTGAATCTGGTCACTTTTTAGTATTTGTTGAAACACGTTGGATTAGCAAACACTTCTAATACCTAAAGCAAAATGGCTTTGGTTTTTGTATAAGGGATGTAAAAAGGGTCGACTCAACCTGACACTATTAAACTTATTATGGTCGGGTCACTACGGGTCTTAAGGATGTTACCCCAATCCGATGTAACCGAAGTGATTATAGGGTCAGGTTTCAGGTGTGATAGTGTGCCAATATCAGGTTTCAGGTTCAAACTGATTAGACAATTAGACCCAAAATTATGTAAAAAGGGTTCAACACAAATCGACCTATTCATAAGATGTGTTGAAATGGCACCGACATGTTAACAGTTTATTGCATGCTTCCTGAAATCTAATAATTATAGCCCTAATAAATCCATGGAAAATTGGTTTTTGTTTGCCTTAAGAGTCTCAATAATCAGATTTTAGAGCATCCAAACATCCCCTTAATCAAGCTAAACTCAACGACCGTTGGATTCATGATTTCCACGATTCCTATCAGGATCAGGATGGTCACTTAGAAATATTCCTTGCATATAAATCTGTCAAGTTGGTCTGAACTGCTTGTTTAGTGGCTAGAAGTAGTTATTAGTTTAGGTGACAGTTGTATAGCACACAATTTGTTGGGAATAGACTTTATTATTTCAAGTGTCGGTCATTGAATTTTATTATAGGTTGCAATATTTAGTTAATACGTTAGTTATTTTATAAGTTTTATAAAGTTTTATGCTTAGTTTATAGGTTTGGATAAAGTCTAAGGGCTAAGTATGTAATATTATCTAAGTGTGGTGAAGCCCTAATCCTTACCTATAAATAGTAATGTATAACCTCATTTGGGATTGTTGGTTCTCTTAATATTATTATTAGTCTTTCATTTCTTATTTAGGGTTCCTTCCTCTCTCTCTCTCTACTTACTTTCTCTCTCTAGATTTCTAAGTGATTATGTTGTAAAATGGTGACCTAACAAATGGTATCATTCGCCAAGGGAAAATATAGGTTGATTTAGGTTTGATTTGGTAGAAAAACTAGGTGTTAAAATTGTTTTTTAAGCTTAACTGGTACTGTTCATCGCCCTAATATCGAGTTTGGAATTAGTTTTACCGAGTTAGGATTTGTGTTCTAGCGAGTTTGGTTATTTCCATCGAGTTAGAAGATTTGCATCTATCGAGTTAGGATTTTTTTTGGTTTCTTATCGAGTTTGGAATTTGGCGAGTTAGCCTTTCTTACCTAATCGTTTATCGAGTTAGGTTCTGTGTGGCAACCTACAAGGGAATACTCTGCTCAAATTTCATTTGCTTACCGAGTTTGACTAGAACTTCCGAGTTTGAAACAATTCTTCCGAGTTTGAAACAATTTTCAACAACTTTCGAGTTTGCCTGATTTCTGAACTTATCGAGTTAGGGGAATTGCATTACTTACCGAGTTAGTAAGTTTTTCAAACATTGGCACAACTTACCGAGTTTGACTGATTTCTGTTCATACCGAGTTTGAACCATTATCAGGACTTATCGAGTTTGACTGCTTATAAGAACATACCGAGTTTGAAAACAAATCAGAACATACCGAGTTTGAATCACATACCGAGTTTGATATCAAATCTAATTACAACCTTTATTTATCTTTAACGATCTAAGTTTACCGTAATCACGAAAGATGTCTCAACCACCCAATTACTTATTTCCTCATTCTTCGCAACATCATCCGCAGTATCAACAATCGTATCAACAACCGTTTCAACAACCGCAACAATCATATCAACAACCTTCACAATCACACTTTCATCAACAACCGTTTAATCCACAACCACAATATCTCATGATGCAACAACATCAAATCATTCCTCAACAACAACCATATCAAATGTCTCAACAAAACACTCAGTTTTCCTCCAAACAACCTCACTGGTTTGACAGAATGTGTGAAGTTATTACAACTCAACAATCCCGACATGAGGCAGGATCACTTGAAACACCTCCAATGCTAACACCTGGGAACTATGTTCAATGGTCAAGTCGATTCTTACGATTTCTTGAACTAAAGAAACCTCATGGGAAATTCTTGAAGCAAGTGATCCTTGAAGGACCATTTGAGTGGCCAACAAGATTTGAAATTGGTGATCCAACTGCTGATCCTCCACGTCCTCCTGGTGATAGACCTCTTCCAGAATCTCAACTCACAGAAGAACAGACATTACATCGTGAAGCTGATGAGTATGCAATGGCTTATATACTTCAAGGTATACCAAATCCAATTTATCGAAGTGTCGATGCTCAGAAAACAGCCAAAACTATGTGGGAACATGTTCATCACCTTATGGAAGGCACTCAATTGAAGAAAGATGATATGGAATCCAAACTTTACATGGAATACACTGACATCACAATTGAACCAGGAGAGTCACTTAAATCCTACTATCATCGTTTCACAAATGTGGTCAATGATCTCGAACGTCACAAAATCACAGTACCAAGGATCGCAGTAAACTCCAAATTCGTTGGTAGTCTTGGCTCGGATTGGCATAAATATGTGACATTTGTTCGACAAACCAAAAATCTTCATGATGCACCATATGGATTGTTGTATGATTTTCTGAAACACCATGAACCTAAAGTGGAAAAGGATAGAGCTCTTCGAGGAGGATACTCACCAACACCAACACCAAATTCTTTGGCACTCGTAGCTCAATCTCCCTATGCTCCACCACCTATGTCAAATCATGCATATGTTCAAGAGCAAAACTACTTCAGTTATCCACAATCTTCTACCTCGAACCAAATGGTCCCTTATGATTCATCTCCACAGAATACTTCTACTCAACTTGTTCCATTAAACAACAATGATGCAGTGTATTACTCCAACTCCAATGAAGATGACGATGATGGCTTTAATATGTTGAATCAGGGACTTGCTCTTATTGCTCGTGCTTTTAGCAAATTCTCCAACAAAACAAACAACCGTCAACGTTTATCTTCTAACACAAGGAATCAAGCTGTTGTCAATGATGGAAGAGTGGAAATTCAGAATCGTAACTTTGGTCGATCTGGTTCAGGAAATTTTGGGAATGGTCAGAGGTTTAATAACAATGGAGGGTTCAGGAACAACTCAGGCTCTTCTCAGCAAAGGTCTGAACCAGTTGCAACTAGGAACTCAAACTCAGGGAATGCAGTGTGGTGTTATAACTGTAATGAACAAGGTCATATAGCGACAGCATGTCCTAAACCGAGAACTCGGGGTAGTAAGTTTCACAAGCAGGCATTACTCATGGCTCTTCAAGATGAAAAAGATGGACATTTCCCTGAACAAGACAACAACTTCATGGCAAATGTGAACAATGATGATGACATGGAAGATCTGGAAGCCAATGCAGCTGTGATGCTTATGGCCAACATGCAGGAACTTCAGCTTAATGATTCAGGTCTAGTGTATGACACTGACGGCTTGTCTCAGGTACATGACCTCAATGCATGCTTTATACATGATATAGCCCCACCTTCTGCTTCTGAATCAGATATGGCGCAAGTTATTCCATCTGACTCATCTTCATCTTCTCAAACAGATGAACAAATAAGCACAGTTGTCATATTTGATGATGACACAGTTGTTTCATTTGATGATCCTATTGAGAATGATAAACATGATCATATAGAACAACATGAACCATCATTTGATCCAGACCCTGACCTCATAATGTTACATAAACGACTGAATGCCCAACAATTGCAAATCATAAAATGCAACGAGAAAAACAAAGTTTTAAAAGAAACTAATGCGTCACTTGCAAGAGATATTGAGTGTTATAAAATTCAACTTTCAAATCAGCAAGACAAGATTAAACATGCAAAAAGTTTTGAAAAAGCTTTTCAAGATTCTTACAACAAAGAACAAGATCTTCAACACAAAATGCAAGATTTAATTGAGTCAAACGGAAAGCTGATTTCGAAACTCGAAAGTGAAAGTGTGAACTGAAAATGCAAGTTGAACGTCTTCTAACAGTACTTTCAAAAACAGAAACAGAATTGTCAAGTTGTAAAAAGGATTTTTGTGAACATAAAATACGAAAAAGGAAGTATATAGATGACTTACTCGGTGAGATTGTTGATCTTGAAAAACAACTCAAAGAATTTCGTAACATTGTTTACAAACACGGGAACTCTGTCACAACAATTCAGAAATTTACTTTAAAACCGAGACCCGATAAAGGATTTGCACTTGGCGATTACAATTCAATGTTTCTTCACACGGCATTCAAAGAAATTCCTAAAATTTACAGTATGGACCATTTGCTTGATAATACGATTGTGCGTGCTGTTGTTTTTGATACTGAGGAAGAAGAAGAACTTGAAGACGAGAGTCGATCAAAAATGAGTTATGTTCAATATTGGACACCATATGATTATTCAAAAGCTCCTCATATTTCTAAATCTTTTGTTACTCAAAAGGAATTACCTCAGAAATCATGGTATGTCACTGAGTCATATGTTTCATCCTCTAATGCGGCCCCTATCCAAACTGTAGCACAAATAAATGGTCCTTTACCATCATCCGGTGAACTTACACCTTTACCGAAAAGTTGTCGTGTCTTAAATTATTTCAAAACTTTTATGGAAGACATCGAAATTTTGGAGGAAACAATTGAACGTAATTCTGAAATTAAAATTGAAACTTTTCAATCCGCTTACGAGCGAGAAAAGAGAGATATTTTTCAAAAACAAATGTTGCCAATTGTCAAACACCTCCGTCTCTGTGCTACACGTTGGGATCAGGAACTTCAAAACGAGGTCAAAAACATGATAAACGTTTTCAACTCTACTGAAAATGAGATTTTGGTTCAAAAGCAAAGAAATAGAATTTTAAAGAATGATGTTGATCGACTCTTGGAACAAGTTCTCAATGCTGATATTTTGTCTGTTATCATGAATGATCTCTATAATTCTGGTACTTCTATGCTTTTGGATGATCTTTGTGTTGATAATAACTTGTTGAATGTGGAAATCGAGACACTTAAACATGAAGATGACAAGCTGAAAATAAAAAATGATGATGTGACAACACAATTTTCCGAAAAAATTTGTCAACTCAAAAAAAGGCTTGAATGGTGTCAAGCTCAAAGTATTGAAACGGAATTGAAACTTCAAAGTAAAAACATTTCAAACTCTTGTCAGCTTTGCAAAAACAATGAGTCTTTAAAAAGTCTGTGTCTCAAATACGAGAAAGAAATTGTGGATTTGAAAATCGAAAACGTTGAATGGCAACAAAACCGCGATGACATTAATTATTGCAACGTGAAACTTGAGTCTGAAATTCAGGATAAAAATCACATCATCATTGATTTGAAAGAGAAAATTAAGCTACTTCAAAAAGGAAAGATGGTTGACACCACGGTGATAGCACCAGGAATGTATCAATTAGACAAAACTGCTAAAGGAAATGTTGTTCAAAATACTAATGTTGATAACTCCACTTCTACAGGACTAGTCTCCACTAATAGCGTTAGCAGACCCAAGCTAAAAAGTAAAAAGAAGAATAGGCTCTGGCAACGTAAAAGAGGACCACTAGAAGCTCAAGAAGTAGAAGATCAACTTAGGAATTTGAATAAAACTCATGTTGCATCAGATTTAGATTCTAATCTGGCAAATTCTAATCAAAATCTAAATGTAACAAATGATGAACCTTTGAATGTTTTAAATATTAATGCATCTTATGTGTTTTGTCGTAAAAGCGTATCATCTGGTGTTCATACAAAATGTATAGCTAATTCTCGTCTTAATCATCATAAGAAACGTAGGACACGCATTCCTTCTAGGCCCACTACTACCTCTAAGTCTATCTTAGGAAAGCCGCCTTCTACGGTTTCTAATGAAGTTGAAGTTACCCCCATAAGTGCAGAGAACAAATCCAGGAATAAGCCAACTACTAGTGAATTCACCATTAAGAAAGCAAAAACTAGTTGGAATTGGCAACGTTGGTTACAACATAAACCAGACTTCAAATGGATTCCTAAATTGTTGAATACATGTGCCTCTAACCAACAGGAACCCGCACTTTCTTTGGGTTCCACCCTTACTTCTGTTCCATCCGTGTCTTCTTCTTGTGATGCAGGTGGTACAGATTGTTCTCTGGATTGTTGATAGCGGATGCACCCGACATATGACAGGCAATCTCAAACTGTTACACAACTTTGTCTCAAAGTTCATTGGTACTGTCAGATTCGGGAATGATCATTACGCTTTAATCATGGGATGTGGTGACGATGTCAGTGGGAACATTGAAATCAGTCGTGTTTATTATGTGGAAGGCCTTGGACACAACCTTTTCTCTGTTGGTCAATTTTGTGATGGGGATCTAGAAGTTGCATTTCGTGAGAAAACTTGTTTCGTTCGTGACTTACAAGGAAACGATCTAATGTCTGGCTCACGTGGTTCTAACCTTTACACAATAGCAATGTCAGATATGATTGCTACATCTCCGATATGTCTTCTCTCCAAAGCGGAATCGACTAAATCTTGGTTATGGCACAAACGTCTTTCGCACTTGAATTTCAAAACTATGACTGAACTTGCTCGTCACAAACTTGTTGATGGATTTCCAAGATTCCGTTTTACCAAAGATCACTTATGTTCAGCCTGTGAACAAGGAAAAAGTACTCGCGCTCATTTTCCTTCTAAACCTGAGCACAGTACGAATCATGTTCTACAATTGCTTCATATGGATTTGTGTGGACCGATGCGTGTTCAAAGTATCAACGGTAAATGCTACATTCTTGTAATTGTGGATGATTACTCCAGATGGACTTGAGTTTATTTTTTACGAAGTAAAGATCAGGCTCCTTCAATGATCATCACCTTTCTCACTAAAATTCAAGTTCAGTTACGCAACACGGTACGAATAGTCAGAACTGACAACGGAACTGAATTTAAGAATCAGACACTTCGGTCATATTTTGAGAAAGTGGGAATTGAACATCAAACATCTATTCCTAGAAGCCCAGAACATAATGGAGTTGTTGAAAGACGCAACAGGACGTTAGTGGAAGCTGCTAGAACTATATTGATTAATGCTCAATTACCAGATTACTTATGGGCGGAAGCTGTTTCAACCGCATGTTATACCCAAAACCGTTGCATGATCACAAAACGCCATCGAAAAACACCTTATCAAATTGTTCACAAAAGAAAACCGAACATCGATTACTTTCATGTATTTGGAGCACTTTGTTATCCGAAAAATGATCGTGATGATTTAGGTAAACTTAAAGCAAAGGCTGACATCGGAGTGATCGTTGGATACTGTGAAAATTCTAAAGGTTTTCGGATATGGAATCGTCGAACAAGAGAAATTCAAGAAACCATTCACGCTAATTTTGATGAACTCACACAAATGGCTTCTAAGCAACACAGCTTAGGACCCGAATTCAACCGTCTTAACTCTCCGGACTCTTCGGCTGAACCATTGCCACTCAACCGTAAAGAATTGGAAACCTTGTTTGCTCCACTGTTTGATGATACAATTGAATACCGTTCTACTGAGGTCTCACCTAATTCCGCTGCTCAACCTGATAATATTCCAGTACCTGTCTCACCTCAACAAACAACAACAACTGTTGAAAAAGACGGTCCTCCAATTGCATCACTATCTACAGCAGAACAAACTATTTCTAACTCCCGACATTCAGCTGAAGATCCTACACCACAATCAGTTCCACAACCCGCAGAGCATGATCCTGATGCGTTCTTTAACCCATTTGCACCGGCTCCTACCTTTCCTGATATAGCTGAGTCGTCTACACGCAATTTGGATCCTGCTAACATGCGAGATACTTATCAACTACACCCTTCGACACACAAATGGACTCGAGACCATCCACTAGTTCATATTATTGGCCATCCAGATGCACCTGTAATGACAAGACAACGACTTCACACTGATGGAGAAACTTGTATCTATGCACTCACAGTTTGTCCAGAGGAACCAAAGAACATTAAAGAAGCAATGACTTATGACAACTGGATTGAATCTATGCAAGAGGAATTTCAGCAGTTCATACGATTAGAAGTCTGGGAATTAGTTGAAAGACCTGACGGAGTCTTTGTCATCGGGTTAAAATGGATTTGGAAAAATAAGCTAGATGCAGAAGGCACTGTCATACGTAACAAATCACGCCTGGTAGCGAAAGGATACTCCCAACTTGAAGGACTTGATTTTGCAGAATCCTTTGCTCCAGTGGCTAGACATGAAGCGGTTTGGATCTTTTTGGCCTATGCTACACACAGGAACATGGTTGTTTACCAAATGGATGTAAAAACAGCATTTCTTAATGGAGACCTCCATGAAGAAGTGTATGTAAGCCAACCAGACGTCTTCGTTGATCCTGAGCGTCCGAATCACGTTTACCGACTCAAAAAGGCACTCTACGGACTCAAACAAGCCCCACGGGCGTGGTATGACAAACTGTCTACTTTCTTGCTGACCAATAAATTTTCTAAAGGTTCAGTGGACCCAACACTTTTTACAAAAACATACGGGGAGGACTTATTTGTTGTTCAAATCTATGTCGATGACATTATTTTTGCTTCAACAAAAAGAAGTTACTCTAATGATTTTGCAAAATTAATGAAAGATAATTTTGAAATGTCCATGATGGGTGAACTTTCGTTCTTTCTAGGACTACAAGTTCATCAATCACCCCGTGGAATTTTTATAAATCAATCAAAATATGCTCTTGAAATTTTAAAGAAACATGGAATGATGAGTTGTGATACTTATAATACACCGATGGGCTATACCACAAAACTAGATGCTGACTTACATGGGACACCTGTTGACCCTACCAAATACCGTAGTATGATTGGGTCACTCATGTATCTCACAGCTAGTAGACCTGATATAGTATTTGCTGTCTATATGTGCTCTCGCTATCAGTCCAAACCAACTGAAAAACACCTCAGTGAGGTCAAAAGAATCCTTCGATACATAAAGGGAACCATTAACTTGGGAATCTGGTATCCGAAGGATTCTGGTTTTGAACTAATTGCTTTTTCAGATGCTGACCATGCAGGATGTTTAGACACACGCAAAAGTACATTTGGTGGATTACAGTTTCTCGGAGATAAACTTGTGTCATGGCAATCAAAGAAGCAGGACTGCACATCACTGTCGTCTACAGAATCTGAATATGTAGTTACGTCTGCTTGTTGTGCTCAAGTCATCTGGATGAGATCACAACTTAAGGATTATGGCTACCTATTCAACAAGATTCCAATCTACTGTGATTCCAAAAGTGTCATTGCTATCTCCTGCAACACAGTTCATCACTGCAAATCCAAACACATTGATCTCCGATATCACTTCATCAAAGAGCATGTTGAAAAGGGTACAGTTGAATTATATTTTGTTGGAACTGAGTACCAATTGGCGGACTTACTTACCAAATCCTTAGCACCATCAAGGTTTGCTAGTCTAGTTCACCAAATTGGTATGCGATGTTTGACTCCAGAAGATCTGGAAAATTTTTAAAACATTATTGATCGTCAAACATCAAAAATATCTTTTGTAAATACTTTTCATTAAAAAAAAAAAAAAAAAAAAAAAAAAAAAAAAAAAAAAAAATCCTTGTTCAAGATATGTCATTCACAAACGTTTTTCTAAAAACAAAAGGCATATCTTGAGGGGGAGATTGAAATTTTTTTTTAACTTCTTTATTTTCTTTATTTTAAATTTTTCTCATCACTATTTAATCTCATTCTCGACACCTCTTGAACCATTGCTTGTTAAAAAAAAATTCGAATTACTTCTTATGGTTAGTTTAAGAGGGTGCCACATCCAATATTCTCGTAACTGTATTCCATGGTCTCATAAGTCGTTAAGTTCTTTAAAACTTAAGGGGCTAAATATGGATAATTTAGATAAGTTTTTGATAATCTACAAATAGAGGGACCAAAGATGTCATATTATCATAGTCTCAAACTATTACTTGGTTTAAAACATCTGCTTCATTTTTTTTACTCTTTCAAAAAAAAAAAAAAAAAAAAAAAAAACGCGCACCATAATTTTTCTCAAAATCAAGACTTTCAAGACCTAAGTTTTTCAGTGATTGTGAGTATTCATGCATATCATTCTCTTACTCATTACACTTGCTTGAATGGTTAGACTTGGTTCTAATCGAATTTTTAGGGTTCATCATCACTGCAATTAGGTGTTTTTAAGATGGACTGTTTTAGGATAATTACTTGTTATGGCCAATTGCGGCATGTCCTTAAGAGCCTATTACCACCTTTGCATTGATTATTGTTGCTACAATTGATCGAACATTAGATGTTTTAGGTTTCATAAGCTCGACATGTCTATGTATCCACCGGAACTTGTGCTTATTTGATTAATTGGCTTGTTAGGTAGTTGCTTTTGGTATATATGATGTGATTATCGAGTTAAAGGGTCTATATCTTTGCCACTTTCATATTTCATTTTTTTAAGTTGGAATCACTGGCTGTTTTATCGAGTTAGAACCATGATAACTTTCGAGTTTGTCTTAGGATGGTCTTATCGAGTTTGAACTTTGCAAATGCATATCGAGTTAGATTCTAATGGTTATCAAGTTTGAAACTTGCTGTGGCTATCGAGTTTGATGATAGTATTGCTTATCGAGTTTGAACAATTTTGAGAATTATCGAGTTTGAAAAATTTGATGGTTATCGAGTTCGGAAAATTTTTAGGCTTATCGAGTTTAAAATTTTTGAGGCTTATCGAGTTTGATGATAGGATTGCTTATCGAGTTTGACATTTTTTGGATTATCGAGTTTGGTGCTTACTCTTGTGTGCTTATCGAGTTTGGATCTCATATGGTTTCCGAGTTTGAAAATGGAATGGTCATCGAGTTTGATAATCCTGTGTTTATCGAGTTTGCAACACATGAAAGTTATCGAGTTTGAAATTTTTTAAGGATATCGAGTTTGAAACCTTTGTGGTTATCGAGTTTGACAAGATTTTTGAGTTAAGTCTAAACATTTTTCCGAGTTAAGTCTAAACTGTTTTCTAGTTAAGTTATCAAGTTACATACTTATTTCACTCCGAGTCAGGAGTTTCTAAATGGAACCATCACGTATGGGTTCTAGTTTTTCCTTTTTTATGAAAAGAAATGCTGCCGAAATTTTTTTCAAAATTCATCAAGTTATGAATATTTTGTCGACGTAGAAGCAAATCTGTTCGAGTTACATGATTATCTAAATGTTGTGGTTATTTTTATGTGGCTCTTGGATTGATTTATCAAGTGTTGTATATGTGACGATGGTTTTATCTTGGATGTTTGTTTTCGGATATTATTCTTTTGTCTAACACTAACGAGCTAATCACCACATGGCTTTTGTTGGTTTATGAATCATTTCAGGTCTCAATATGGCAAAGAAATCAACACCTAGACACGAATTGATTCAAGGAGATGAAAGAGTAATCGCTAAGACAAACCATAGGATAGACCTCGATTCAATCACATGTCATGATACTTGTGCTATCATCCTGGAAATACTTAAAAAATACTTCATTTACAACCTCCTCACCATCACCACTGAAGTACCTGAAGTCTACTTAACACAGTTTTGGGAGACTATTGAAATTAGCAAAGATGAAAAGTCATTGGGGGTTCATCTTGATCACAAACTTGTTGTGTTTGATGTACAAACTCTCCGCACTGTTCTCAGTTTGCCTAATGTCAAGAAATTCTCTCCTTTGCCATCATTATCAGATGTTATTAGATTTCTTCGAGAACTGCAGTATGATGAAT
Organism: Artemisia argyi; assembly: GCA_030686995.1. Lineage (NCBI taxonomy): Eukaryota > Viridiplantae > Streptophyta > Magnoliopsida > Asterales > Asteraceae > Artemisia > Artemisia argyi. The sequence goes on along the minus strand of JARVZY010003333.1, from coordinate 13,295 downwards.
CAGTAATCCAACTCAGAAATATATCCCACGTGGACAGGAAATACATTCCATAACCATGGCTCACTCTTTACTCAATTCTCTCCAACAGTTTAACGGGCAAAGAAACGGGGCATGAACATCCTAGTCTAGAATTGATGCAGATTTTCTGGGGAGTTGTCAAACAAGCCAAAATTGACTATGGTCAACTTATTTGGATGGACATTGTTAATCACGCAAGACATTTTCACAAATCGTCTACTACAAAAATTCCATTCTACAGATTCACAAAGTGTCTCATTGCTCACTTCATGGAAAAATACCCTGATATTGATCGTAGATTGGAAGATAAGAAACACCCCCCTTCTGTGGATTATACATATTCTAAAACCAGGATTCAGAAGACAAACACTCAAAAACAAGGAATGAGAATTCCTGATAGTCTTATACCTGATGATGTTCGTAAAACTGAGGCATATACTTTGTATGATGAAGCTCAGAAAATTGACAAAGTTGGTTTGACTGAGACAAAGAAAGGGAAAACTTCTAAAAGGAAGACTTCAAAAGTTGCTTCTACAATCAAAACCATTCCCAAATCCAGAACCAAAAAGGTCACAATAGAGCCTAAGAAGAAAGCGACAACTCTTCGAGATGAACCAACGGATGATGAAGGAGATGCTCAGCAGGGAACTGATACTGAAAAGCTCACAAAGACTTTAAGTAAGAAGGCAGATAAGGGAAAAGCTATAGAAACTCATGAAGAATCAGTCACCTCACCAATGTCAGAATCCGAAGAAGATGAACAACTGCAACTAACCTTAAGAAAAAGCAAAGAATCAGAAGAGGAAAGAATCGCAAAAGTTACAAAGAAAGGTGAAGGTTCTGGAACTCAGGAGCCGGTAAGCCCAACTCCAGAATCAGAAAGAGATGATCAAACTTCAGAAGAAACGCAATCACAAACAGTGTCATCCTCTGAACCAGGTGATGATAACTCTGAAGATGAAACTGAGTCATCAAGTTCTGATCTAAAAGAATCTCTCGATAAACCGGCTGAAACTGAAATTGAAGATGAAGCTTCAAAAGGCAAAGATGATGATGCATCCGAGAATGAAGAAAGTAGCGATGAGGAAGATAAATCGGAAAGTGAAGAAGTTAATGATGAAGAAGATGTGAATGATGAAGATGATGAGGAATCGGATGGTGAGAAAAAGGATGAGCTACTTGAAACTAGTCAAGATACCCCTATTGACATTGTAGGAATTGATGAAGGACAACCAACAGTTCAACCACAACAACAACCTTTATCACAACCTCAAAGTCATCCTCTGGAAAAACCTTATACAACTGTTGTTCACTCAAGCTTGTTGAAATCATTACATGATCAATACGACACGCTTGAAAAGCAAGTTAATGAACAAAAGCGTAATGTTGAAGCTTTCAAGATTTACAATGTGGATAAAGCAGTTGAGGACCAGGTAAAACAGAGATTACCAAGGGAAGTTCAAAAGTATGTTCAGAAGGAACTTCCTTCTGCTGTGAGACACTATGTCAACAGGAATCTTGCAGAGATCGTTAATCATAGGTTTCAAACTACACCAATCACTGTTCAGACTCTACCTTCTAAACCTTCCATAAGTAATCTCAAAGGCAAATTATTGGAAGCAATTGTGAATGATCCGGATGAAAATGATCTACGCAAGGCACTTATCAAGTCTATCAAGAAAGCTGAAAAGAAAAGCGAATCCTGCAAAAAGACTATTGCTACTAAGCGTCGACATGATGATTCCGACCCTGATGATCAGCCACAACCAGATAAGAGGAAGAAAGTGTCCGGTTCCACCTCCAGATCTCCAACCAAAACCGCAACCGTTAACGTTTCTGCTGATTCAAACCCTCCACAATCAACCGCGGATCCTCACCCCTCACAATCAACCGAAGATGCTGATGTCGATATGGATGACATCCCTCCACTTATCACCGAAACCATTACGGAACCGCCCAAGGATGCTCAGTTAATTCCAGCTCCTGAATGGATCAACCCTGATGCTCCTTCTTTTAACTGGTTTGATGAAATGGTTGATGCTCACCCAGATGACACTGAAGCTGAAGAAATGACTGAAGGATCTATTATAAGCTTCACTAAAAGAATTAAAAGGGTAATGCAGACTCAAAGACTTCAGCTGTCGGACTTGGTTAAGATTCGCAAAGCAGGGTTTATAGAGTTCAAAACATGCACAACTACTGAACTTGAGTTCGAATATAACGTGGATGAGGTTGCAAGAGCTCTGTCTGAAAACATTACTTGGGAAAAGAGACCTTCTTGGGACAAATTCTATCATGGCACGGAACCCCTCGTTGATGAATTCAAATATCAAGATTTTTCTCAACCGTTACCCCTTGTTGGTCCTCCAAGTGATCCTAAGCTCCCTAAGCAATACTTCTTCAACAAAGACCTTCTCTATCTTATTCATGGGAGCACGAATCCTAATCACCGTTATGCAACATCTCTCACCAAATTCAGAGCCGCCTCATATCCTCTGGAAACACTGGAAGATAAAATGAGAGGCTTGCACTCCACATCCATCACCAAATATAATCATGAAGCTGCCTTGTGTACACTTCCCTGGCCAGAGATGCGCAGATGGCTCTACAAATACAAGCTGACATTCCGATCCAATCATAGAGTCTTCTCTAATCATCGCATTCTTGCCATCACAGCAGTCCCAAGTACTGAGAAAAGATATGGATATAACTTTCTTGATAAAATTGAGGTCCGCCGAAGTGATGATCAACTTTATACATTCAGTGAAGCTGACTATCATCGCTTGAACCTCAATGACATTGATGACATATACTTACTCAAGGTTCAAGGCAAACTTCAAAACTTGTCCGGTAGCCTTCAGTATGACGTCATCAACTCTATTTTGCTCTTCATGCGACAAACCATTATCAAAGCAAGAGTCGAAGATGCACAACTCGGGGTCGAAAGTTATCAAAAGTCACTCAACTTTACTGCTCCACAATTATATCCTCCTAACATCCCGCATTTAAGACCTTTCATCTTCAATAAAAAACCTTTTGGAGTGGTTTACCCGCACAATGGTGGTTACCGTTTCATGAGATACGAAGAGGTTCATAAATTCGGGGATCAGACTCTCAGATTTGTCAGAATTAAGCTGAATGAAAAGCTCAAGGAACATGATAGTGGGATTAAAGTAGGATGGAATAAAAGAGATGTGAAAGAAGCACTTAAGTTCTTGGCTAGGATTGATCAAAAGCTTAGGTTCAGGGAGCAGATACGCATTTTGGAGAGCTTAATTGGAGGAAGGGAACCAATTCCGAACATACTCACTTACCGCCGTCCAGATACTCCTAGAATATGATCAGTTTGGTACTTCTATTATCTTGGTTTTAACATAATTACTCTTCATCAATGACTATGGTTTGTGCACACATTACAGTGTACAACCCGTGCTTGTAATTAAAGGACCCTGAGGTACGCTTCAGTGCCTCAATCCTTATATAAGGAGCGAAGGCTTCTTACTTTTGAGTAGAATTAATCAAACATTTTCTGATTTTCATAATTCTGCTCAAAAGACAAGTATTTCACCTCAATGAGTATTCACTTGTTGAGGGGGAGCACTTGAAAAATTCATCGTTTGAAAACCAAAAGTTCTTGTTGATATCTCCCCATAAGACTCAAAAAGCATATTTTAATCAAAAGTTTATCAAAAACAACATCTCATATGCTATTTTTGAGGGGGAGAAAAGTGTAAGTGATTAAAATATGTAAGTTAAATGTTGCTTAAAAGTCAAATCTCATGCGAGCTAGACTCAGATTCACCCAGGAATTGACGAAACATAAAAGTTAGTAAATTCAAAAAGACTTTTCCTCGACGGGTAATAACATCAAGTTAGTTACTAGAGCTAGTTGTCACCTAAAAGCTGACAATGGAACTCTTTAACTAGCCACGTAAGCGTGTCTCGAAAAGGATTTGTCTTAGTAGAAATGTACCGTTTCGAGAAACTTTCTGTGGACTTGACCAGGCCGGGTAATAACTTCAAGCTATTCTAACTAGTGATGTAAGTGTGTCTCGAATCGGTCTTGTTCACTGAAAGTGGATCAATTCAAAAGGTGCTCGCTCCTCCCGCATGTGCAAATTTATTTAATACATATGAGCACATGTGAAGGGGGAGCCCTTCATAAGAAAACATAAAACTCTCAAAGTGTTAAACAAAATGTTTGATAAACACAAACACTTTGAGAGATTTTCAAAGGTTTCAATGACAATTATAGGATAGTCATGGAGTTATAAGGTGACTAAGGTTAGGAAATAACCGTCTTATGATCCGCCTAAGCCGGAGGGATCTACCCAAGGACATCACCAATAGTTAGAACTAGAAGTCCTTAGGTATGATACGAAAAAAGGAGTAAAGAATGAAAGGAGAAAGAAGGGGTTGAAGAATTAAAAAGAAAAGTAAAGAAAAGGGTGAAAAGAAATAGCCCTCCATGTGATTCAACCTTAGGGCAGACACCGGGTTCAATTCGTATGCTACTGGTTGTTGCTAAGGCGACGCCGGTATAGAAGATAAAGTCGTCATGGACCCAGTGACGCACTGCACTTAACCTTCTAGCCACTCAAGTTCTCTTAAAAGAGCTTGTTTCATTCTCACGGGGAACCAGTGTAATCTATCAACTTATCTCTTAGAGATAGTTGATATTGAAGCAGGAGACCCCTCCCTAGTCTCCGTATAGGAAACCTAAGTGAGCACTTATCGAGTCTAGAGCCATGAGATACATCAAAGATCTCTTAGGAACACTTAGTATTTCTACAACTGGTGTTCTACATCAATGGACACCAGCTGTAAATTATCGAGTCCTTCGCAGATCTTAGCAATCTGCCGAGAACGTTTATGAGAGAATTACATATGTATTTCTCAATGATTGAACGGAAATTCCTGCCAGGGTCAACATCAAACAGCCCTGACAGCAGGTCATTTCGGTAACCCCACAAGGGTTACGCTTAGTGTTCGCGGTGGTTCTTTAGCGGTCTACAGTCGTGGAGTGATCCCCAGCGACTCACCCAGTCATTGAGCTACTTAGTAGGTCTCGTAAGCTCCTTCGGGAGTATCTGACATGGGAACGGCCTTGATAAGGATTAGAAGGAATCTTCACACTATGCTGTTGACGAGCTCTAATTCCTTATCTGTAAGTACCGGTTGTTTATTGCTAACTGTTTACTTGCAGGTACATCATCTCCATGATGGTAGATTCCAGCATGCTCATACATACATCTTGAAGCAAATGAAAGCTCCCCCAAAGATCTTAGCACAACAAAGTTCAAAGAAAGATTCTACACCAAAAAGAAGAATCTACAAAGTATAAAGACTAAAGATCAAAGTGTATGCAAAGGAACTTCGTGCTTTCGAAAGTTTAAGTCCTAAGATGTATGAGCATGTTGGAATGGCGGACAACCACTACAGACACAAAAGTGACGATTGGCAGACAACTTCATAACATGATCACCATCACATCAACAAAGAACGAAGTACAAAGAACGATGAAAGATTTTGCTAACTATTTTTGAGGACGTCAACTACAAAGTCAAAGTATAGAAGATGACGACGTCGAGCAACCTTTGATGACCAACACTTAGGGGGAGATTGTTGGGAATAGACTTTATTATTTCAAGTGTCGGTCATTGAATTTTGTTATAGGTTGCAATATTTAGTTAATACGTTAGTTATTTTATAAGTTTTATAAAGTTTTATGCTTAGTTTATAGGTTTGGATAAAGTCTAAAGGCTAAGTATGTAATATTATCTAAGTGTGGTGAAGCCCTAATCCTTACCTATAAATAGTAATGTATAACCTCATTTGAGGTTGTTGGTTCTCTTAATATTATTATTAGTCTTTCATTTCTTATTTAAGGTTCCTTCCACTCTCTCTCTCTACTTACTTTCTCTTTCTAGATTTCTAAGTGATTATGTTGTAAAATGGTGACCTAACACAATTCTTTCAGGCTTAAAATGGGTAGAACTGCTTGTTGTCGCTTGATATTCCTTGCCTAAGACGAGATGGTTCTTTATTAGTTGTATAGGTGGCATTGCTAAACCCACATATAGAATTGAATGTGTTGCCCATTTTCTTTTTTGTGTGTGTATTATTTTTGGTTATTCTAATGTGGCCACTAGTGTGATGTACACGGATCTGATCTCTTTGTATGCTAGCAGGGTAATACAACCACACCATACTCTCTTCATTAGCAGCAACTTGTAATGCTTGCACAACAGCAATCTCTACTCATGGCTGCTGCTGTTAAATCAGGTGGGTTGCCTAATGTTCCTGGAAATGGACAACAGCCAGTGTCCAGTGGCATAAACTTGCCCAACCAAAACTGGCCGAATGCTGGTTACCAAGTTCCTCGAATGATGATGCCAGCTGGTGGAAAAGATGAAGTAGAAAAATATTTACAGCAGGTAAAATTCATGAATTTTTAGCACTGATTATTGCATTCTGAATTAACATTATTGGATAGATAGCCTCTGCTTCTAATTATTTGGCAAATAATCAGTTACCACCTGCAACATAACTGATTTGAGAGACTTTTACTCTCGGCCTGTGAACCATTTATTTAAACATGATTGTCCTTTTTCATAAAGTTTACGCATTTATTTGTTAAATAGTACTTGATCAATTGATTATTAAAAGCTGCTGAACCCCCGATGCCATGCAATTTTTGCTGTGTATGCCATGAATGATTTTAGCCCATTTTTGCAGCTCACTAATGTTGAAAAATAAGTTTAGCCAGTTGACCATTTTCTAGCTATTCCCTGTGTTTTTTGAACCTCTTCAGTTTCCAGAATAAAGAATTCAGGATAAAATTTGCATGGCAGTAGCCGAAACAGCTCGGAATCATAAGCCCTTATTAAAATTATAAACAGTAAAAGCACACCTTCAACATTACACTTTTAAACGCCCCCTAATCTTATTCCTGGTCATTCAGTATCAATTAGCTTTAATGTGCACTTTCAAACACCCCGTAACCTTATTATAAATTGCGACTAATCAAAGAAACAGAGTTTGATTGCAAACCTCATTATTGATTTCTTTATCTCTTGAGCCAGTTGAGAAACATGGCAGCAACGAATTTAGGTGGGAACGCAGTTCAGGCTCCAACATCCAGGTATCTATATAAATATATTTTGGATTATATATTAATATTAACTGACGCATATGATACAAATAGGCTTTTTTGTTTTGGAAGAAAACATTTTCAGCATGCATATGTGGATTGTTGGTCAATGTTGAACCTCACAAGCATTGCTTGAATGCAACGCCTCTTACCAACCAAGTAGCATGTGCATCCTAGAATCCTAGTTAAAAGGATACATGTGAAAATTTTAACCTCTGTATGTGAAAATGGGTCAAAATGTGTCATATGTAGATGGATATAGTTACAAAGTTTAGCACTTAAGGCAACGGGTCAAACGGTTTTAATTTGGCAATGTGGGCAAGCGGGCCATTTGTGTGTTGATAACCTTCTAAATTTCTGTATTCAATAAACTTGTATATTTATATAGTAATTTTTGTGATTATACTTGTATACTTTGTCTTTTAATTGTTTTGGTCTCGGCATTAATTAGCATAATCTTTATTGTAGCTTTTACTCTATGGGGTTAAATACCCCCACCAATGAATGGGATGGCACTTTCTGGAACATCTTTGCCAGCAACAATATCGCAAAATGCTTCCATCAGTGTGGGGCCGTCTGTACAACCAAAATCCCAATCGGCAACTCCAACATCATTTTTATCTCCTACACAGTCTGCCGAAGACTATGATTTCTCGTCATTGACTCAAGGGATGTTCTCAAAACCATGTACATACTTTTTTTTTAATTAGCTTAGTATAACGTTTTTAGCTGACAAACATGTTGAGGTTGAGGTTGATGTTGTTGTTTAACTTTAACTATTGATATAATGTTGTACAAAATGTGCGAGTTTAATAGCACATAATGAGCGTTGATAAAGTAAAATATGCTCCATAAAGTTTCTAAAATGTTTTTATGGATATTCATATATAAATTTCAAATAACAATTCATGAGTCGTTGTTATAAGTAGAATCGCGTATATTATTTTCAAATCACACTAACTTGTGCTTACCAATTGATTTTTATATTTCTGTTACTAATAATTTAATTAGCCGTATTTAATATTCAAACACGTGTATGAATATCTAAAAAAGTCTAAAACTTTTTAATAGAATAACATGAGTCCTTATTTAAAAAAATATTCTAGAAAAGTCTAAAACTAATAGTAGTTTAAAAAATATTTAACATGTATTAAAACTAATTTGCATATTTACCAAATTTTGTAATTTTAATTGATGAAAGTCTAAAAATTAATACTAATACTCATGTAATTTTAAACAAAGTTAATATTATAAAGTATAAGGGATATAAAGTTTTTTTTTTTTTTTTTTTTTTTTTTTTTTTTTTTTTTTCAAAAGTTATTAAAAAAACATGAAAACTTGTAATTTTACACTTAGCTCTATATAATTTATTTAAAGTTCAACCACCAAAGTTTTATTAATTACTTGCCCTTTTTTAAAATTTTTGTTTTCATAAATTTGACACATATATTTTTATATTTTTTTTCTTAATCAAATTTCTCCACCAAATTTATTAAGTTTTACCAAAATCAATTTAATTTTGACTTTCTATTGACCAATCATATTGCTCGATTTCGCCTACGTGGCAAAATTGATCTAATAAAAGAAGATTAATGTGTGGCAAAGAAATGAAGAGGGTACTTTAAATTTATTATGATAACGACTTGTTAGACAAAAGATAAAAGTGAGTTGTCGTTGGTTGAAGCACACGGGTATTTACATATATTAGCTAGCTATTGAATGATCAAATACCAATATAGCGAATTCCTTGGCTAATTAGTCAATTATTATACTATGAACTACCAAAACTTTGGAACCTCGAGGTAGTTGAGCAGTCGTTTGGTTAAAGAAAACGAAAAACAAGTGTGACTACCTATACGAGCTATTGTTACAATTATCTTCTTGATTTCGAGAGCATCAATCTGTACATTGGAGCCCCACGGCGCAGAACGTGTTGTTCCCAATCTGACTGAACTCCAAAAGGGTTTTCCATCAACCATTCTTCTTGGTGATCAATAATGAACTTCCCGTTGCCATATTTCAGAAATTGTTGTTTCATCCTCAATGCAACAGCTTCTATATCAGATTGAAGAAACACCTGTTTTTTAGCAACACATATCAGCTTCTTGAACACGAGATTAACTGTTCAAAACATTATGAATAATTTATGTCATAAAATTTTATCAAAAATGAACAAGAATGATGATATTAGTATGCAGCTTGATAATCATTATGGTCAACGCCTAGTAAGCAGGATCACATATTGATCCTAAAATAGGATTTTAGTAAATACCAGCAGTTTCTAACGAAATTCTTACCTTTCCATCTGAGGAAAGCAGATCCTCAATAGCTTCAATGAGTGAACGCTGAACCATTTTCCATCTATGTTCCGGTTTATTGAAGTCTGGGTTTGGACACTGCATATAAATATATGTTATTTGGCTCTTCAAAATTGACCACAACAGTGGGTTGCCAAGAAAATAAAGAGCGAATATAGTGGTCTTAGTTCAGTTACCTGTATTGATGCAAAAACTAATTTGCCAGGATATCCCGAAACAATTGAGCGAAATGTTGATGTTGCATTTGTTTCAATGAAGTATCTGGCGGTAAATTAAATCATCTCCAAAAGTAAATTCATCATTTCATTTTATGGCAAGGTTTCAATACAAACTACCTCATTTCCAATTAGTAAGATACTAATTTGTCAAATCAATCATTAAATGTCCCAGAACTAATATAAAGGTTGTCTCAAATGCATAAAATCCGCAAATCATAAAGCGTTAAAACAGAAATTGTACCCATTTTTTAAGCCGGATTGGTGAACAGCTTCCAGGCAACGCTTTACAAGCTGCAGAAAACAATACAGGTTCAGAACTTAAAAAGACAGAAAAAGTAGAAATACCTGCAACAAAAATATGCAACCTTCCCATTCATCTCCAATCCAAGAAAATTCATATCTTTCCTCTTGCTCGCCATTCCAAACAGAAACAATCCATTACCTGTAAATTTGTAATTTTCAGTAGAGTGATAGGCATTATCAGATGGTATTTGGCTTTTTGTTACAAAGAAAACTACAAAATTTTGGAAATGCAGAAATAAAAACATTAAATAATTAACACTCTATAGAAAATGCATATTTTTCCAAGTGTACTACTCCGTATTATCTTTGCGTGTTTCAAAGAAAGATGGTTTATACGAAACAAAGAGCCAAGTAAGGCTGCAAACGATTTTATTAAATTGCATAACTTGCACATCTGGAAATGAAAACACTTAGATGTCGATGCATTGACAGAAACTTGTAGGAAGTCAAAAGAAAAGTTAATACCACTTCCAATATCAACTAGCAAAGGTCGAGCCGGATCATCATAAATTGCATGCCAATCAATCCTATATGGGTATCCCTGCACAAAATAAAATCAAATTTAGTTATATATTTTCTTATGCAATCAGGGGTACAAGAAAACAGCTAGAAGAGCAAGATGCTAACCGTACTTTATCCAAAGCCATAATCCCAGGAAGCTTTCTTCCCTTGAGAAACTCCCAAACAACCACAGCATTGTTAATAATGTTGCAAGATGAGGAAATTGTTGATTCCCCCATTAAAGCTTTGCATGCCATATTACCAACAACTGTAACATTGCAATCTCCTTGGCTTAATTTTCCAAGCACTTTTGCCAATATTGATGTCCCATAGCTATCTTGAATTGACAAGCCAAACTTAACAGGACCTATCCAAACAATTTTCTGCAATATATTGCAATTTACATACATTGTAAAAAATTTGTACAAAGCACACAGAATCGAAACTGAACCTCAGAATGTCAATTAATCACCTTGGACTTTGAAAGCACTGTGGTAATTTCTTCCAATGAACTTGGGCCAAGAGCAACAGGTGACAAACCTAATAAAAATCAACATTAACTAAGTAAAAAATTCTTGAAATTGTCAGCATTGACTTTGACTTCCCTAAGTACAAGTGATAAAAAAGTGAGGTTATATAAACTATCAAGATTTTACCTTCTAGAATGCAATGAGCAGGAACTAGTTCTCGTTTCTTAAGATGATCGTTCAGGCACCAGAAATCTTTTGGCAACAAGATGGGAATGTTCCCAGAATTTGCAAGTTTTATTATCTTAATAGCTTCTTTAAATGCTCCAGCCTCCACCAAATTTTTAGGCACCGGCAATCCAAGAGCGTGCATTATTTGAAACGCCATATTTCCCACAAATATCAAACCATCAGCATTAGAAACCAAATATTGCACAGCAGCTGCTTTTTCTACAAGGTTACCTCCCCCAACCTGCACTAATATTCCTTAAGATTCTATTAAGGTGCAAGAAAGAAAGTACTGAAGTTTAAAAAATATATAATATCAGTTAAAAGAGTACCATTGCAATATACGGATTCAATTTTGTACCAAACGCCTTCTTGAGTTGTACTAGACCCTCTTCAAACTGGAAACCAGCAACAGAGGCATAACAGAAAGACGTCACGCCAACAGTTGATGCAAGAACCTTATGTGACTCGAAAAATGCATCATTTACGAAGATATCAACCCCGGAGCATAACTCTTCAGAAAATTTCGAACAGTTTGCTAAATCCTCTTTGAATTTAGAAAGATTTTCAAAAAGATAAATACTTGGTGTCAAGAAGTCTTCCATCTTAGGCAGCTCATATCCGCGAAAAGAATTCATCGGTACAACTTTAAGTTTGAGAATTGAAGACATATACGCTGAAACACAGACATATTTAGTCTTTAGACATTCTGTAAAACTAAAGTATTTTTATAAACTCGCATATAATTGCATACCCGAAATGGAATCTGGTGAATGAAGCTTTGAATTGGTTTTAACAGACCAGCTACTTATTAGTATCACCTTCGCACCAGCTTCATGCAAGTATTTTATGGTCGAAAGAGCGCTAATAAATAGTTTAGCCTGTTTGTCCTGCTTTTCTCCAAGTAAGACGTCAGAATCAAACCTGACCAAGACAACTTTCCCCATAAGTTCATCCTTTTGAAACTCACTAAGACGTCGCACATGAGGAAGTGAATTAAAAAGGTTCACATCGTCTTCTTTTACCTAAAGATAACGCACAATTGACTTTCAACTTAAAGATTGGCACTTCTACATTAATCACTTCCGGGGAAAAAATACAAAGATCCACAATTAGAGTAACTACTACAAACATAATGACTTTGGCTTAGAGAGCATTTGGCATTGCATTTTAAAAGTGATCATCTGATTATAGTGGTTATAAGTAGCCGATAGTAAGTTTTTAGTGTTTGGGTATAGTGAAACTGATTCCTGTTTAACTAATGATTAATGCCAAATTATAAGTAAATGCTACAAAATCTCATTATGCCAAACAGCTGTTCATTATCTAATTATCATAACTTTAAACGGCATTAACACTAAGAGATAAACACTAAACTTAAAGGTAGAAGTATTTGGCACATTCAAGATGGTGGTTGGGGTTAGAGTAACCTGTTAGCACTAAGAGATGAAGTTAGAACTTAGAACCCATATACTTAATGTTTTGGACAATGGTCAAAATGTGTTAATGTGGTAAGACAAATGGTATATGCATGATCCTCTATCAAGTATTCAAGTTATATTCCCAAAAGAGCTTCATATGAGGAAAAGTTTGCAGATAAACATTAGTGTTGCTGATATGATTGTGAAAGGTGGATGGAAATGGCCTCTTGAATGTTATGATAGATTCCTAATTTTAAAGGAAATTACAGTTCCTCTTCTCCATCCGTCTAAGATGGATACAGTGGTTCCGTTATCTTATGAGGATACACATTTCCCTTTTACAACAAGACAAGTATGGTGTGATCTTGAAGAGAAAAGCGCAAAGGTTGATTGGCGTCATGTTATATGGTTCTCTGAATTCAACCGAAGACATGCCTTCATATGTTGGATGGCCAGTCATAAAAGACTATTGACTCAGGATAGAATTTCAAAATGGAAGCCTGATATGGATTCGAAATGTTCACTTTGCAAGGCTTGTGATGATTCATATGACCACTTATTCTTCCAGTGTGCTTATGCGCATAAGGTTTAGAGCAGTTTAAAGAAACTAATGAACTTTAATGGCCTGCAAGACTATCTAAATGATATAATCTTTTCTATGTGCTGAT
>JARVZY010003332.1:0-24172 GCA_030686995.1 Artemisia argyi | reverse complement strand
AGATTGTTACTATTCTGTTTCAAGTTCTAATTTCTTGTATTGCTTTGAAAATCTTTGAAATTAGTAGGACTATGGGTGTTTGGTTTAGACTGTCTTGCTGTGTTCTAGTTGTTTATCATTGTAGTATTTGGCTCAAGTTAGTTACCTAGGTTCATATTAGCTCAGAGTGACCATCAAGTTGGTCTCATTTGAAGTTTAAGTCAAACTTTCACTTAAATCTCTTTGGCAGCTTAATTGTTAAGAAATTTCACACCAAATCCTTGATTGAAGTTTAGAATTAGGTTAGGTTGCTTGATTTAGGTTCACTTCGGGTTAGTAAACATCAAGTAATCATTTAGACTCAGTGTAGATTCACATAAGTCAACAATAGGTTTAATACTAAAAAGTCAAAATTGCATGTATTCTCATAAATGCAAATTTTCAAGGAATTTTTATGAATATTGTGCTTGGAATTGGAACTTGAAATTCTCAGAGGTTAGAGTATTCCACTTAAGCTACAATAATCAAGAAACAACTTATTTTTGTGAATTTTTCTGTGGACCCCACACTTGCTCAAAGTGAGCTGCAGGACAAGTGCATGCCCTGTGCACAGGAATTGGCCAATCTTCCTTGACCCTCTGTGGCTTAACCTGTGGACCCCACTGTGTGAGCTTGAGCTTTTTGGAGAGCCCATAAGCTTAACTTATCAGACCTACCCTCCCCTTGGACTTCCAATCAAGCCTGTGGACCCCACCAAGCCAAACAGTTAGGCCATTTGGCCTAAGTGTAACACCCCCAAATTTGGGATACGCAGCGGAATTAAAGCTGGGTGTTACTCGACGGCACAACAGTTATAATAATTGGAAAACAATCTCTAATTGAGTTGTTTTAGAAATTTTATTATTCAAATATCAGAGTTTACAAAATGAGGTCCCAGTAGTTTTACAATTTGTTTAATACTTTATCAAAGAATAATAAAATTTTAGCCTTCCTTCCGTATCCATGCTCTTCCATGCCATCCTTGTTTGTTATGGACCTGAGATAAACATGCTAAAAAGTCAACACAACGGTTGAGTGAATTCATAGCGTTTATAAATAATAATTTGAACACAAGTTAGATATAAAACAAAGTATTGAAATGTAATATATTGCTCTAAGCCTCATGAGCGCAAACGTTAACTGCTAGAACATTACCGAGATAATGTTTTATTACTAACATAACTAAATGAAAGTAATAATGCCCTCTGGTAGGAGTTTTTCAGTCTCCTATGCAACTCAAATATAGTACATCTGTCTATCAATCCGGCTAGCTTATAGCTATCTATCCGGCTAGTACAAATGGGCCGTCAGCTTCCAATAGATCTATTTACTATATTTGCGTTCACTCGCAAGTGATTAATGGCTCATGATATGAGGGTCTTTATCAGGAAAGGCGACAGTGGGAACTTAGGCAATATAAATCAAGATAGCATACAGAAAATACTTGTGTTCGGTTTTGTAGCATGTATCTCCCCACAAGTTTGAAAAATGTATTAAAAATAGTGGGACTATGAACTCACCTTGATGTTTAAGTAGTCTGAATAGGAAATAATTTAATACAGTTGATAAACGTCTCCGATATGTAACCTGAGTTGATATATCAATTTAGTATTTATATTCACGACTTATATATATCTGTAACGTTTATTAATAATATGAAATTTTTACTAACAATTTAAATAATAACCATTTTAAAATTTATTTTTAATAATTTAATAAATTACTAGATTATTTTAGAGTATTATTTACTTTATATTAATTATATAAAGTTTTTCACTTTTTACCCCTGTACTTATAAGTATTGACAGTTTCCACCCTCAACTATAGTGAAATGACAATTTCTACCCTATACTTTCAAATATGGCATTTTCTACCCTTAACCTTAAGTTTATTTTATTTCAAGTCCAAAATATAAAATTATTTATAGTTTTGGCAATATATACCCCTCATGCAAATATAACTTACACCCGATGTCCTTTTTCAATAAAAACGCGTTTTTTGCCACGAAAATAAATCCAACTTTCTACGACTCCTTTATATAAGTTTAAAACAGGTTTATAAATAATTTTCATCAGCTTATCTACTTATAATGTTAGCTTATTTGTTCTAAATAATCAAAAGAAAAGTTTATAAAACGGATTTTTCGACCAAAAGTGAGCTTAATTATACACGAGACATGAAGAGGTTTCTACTACATTATTGTTCCTTTTAGTAGTCTACTAGGAGGTCTTCTTATAGGTTCACACTAGAGGTTCTAACGTATTACGGTTTGCTCACAACGAGTCACTAAAGTGGAGCGTATAAAACTGTTTTTACATAAGAAAAACTAAGTATTTAAAAGCTGATTTTCAGGTTCGACACCCATAAGTAGGGCTGAATAAAAACGAGGCTACTCCATATTATTCCTATGTTTTTGCTTCTCATAAATCTATGCTGGAAGGTCTTTATTTAGAGCCTATGTCCGAAATTTTAAGTGCTCGTTTGATAGGCGAATCAAGTACTCAAAGTTGGTACCCTTGAGCACCCCTCGACCCACAACAGTTTTCTGAAACAGATTGTTACTTGATATATAGGCCTGCAAATTAACTTGGAAAGTTTCCTAGCGTGGTCATACATGGTCTATTAATCCTACTAATAATATTTAATGTCCATGAACATGTTTACATTTCGAAATTATTTATTTACTAAGGTGTTTGTTTGGTTCGGTTAGGAAGAAAAAGAAAGAATCAAAATAGTTTTAAATCTTAACTTATACCAGAACTATTTTATAGTAACTTAGTGTTAATAAAGATGTATAAATGAGTTGGAAAAGTGATGAGAAGACTTACATATATATGGTTCGAACCTGGGTGAACTTCTTGGACAATTGAAGCCTTGAAATATAAACTACTCACCCTCCTTTTGTACTACTTCCTCTTATAACCCTTTTATACTTCTAGTTAGTGAGTAAGATTAGTAATTTAAGTATACATGGTTACTTAGTGTAGATATTTAATAAGTTTGTGTTTCTACTACCTAAGCATGGATCGACTTATATATATAGATAAGATGAGAGGCTTCTTGATCCTACTAGTCATCATGTAGAGTTTATAAGAGACATAGTGAGGTGTGTTTAAGTCCTTGAATCGCCAAGTGTAACAAGGGGGTGAAAGTATTGTTGTGGTAAAAACCTAGCCATAAAACTTAACTACTCATTTGACTTATGGTTAATCCTTCTAGAGAAAGGTGATGTGGAAGCTTAGGGAACCAAGGACTTCTAGAGCTAGGAGACTTACAAGTAAGCATGTCTTAACCAATTGGTTATGGTTTCTTTGACCAAAGGTTGAGGAAAAAGGGTGCAGTGGCTCGCTGGAGTTCATGTGTTGTTCTCCATATGTTCTATCGTGTGTGTGTATATATATATATATATGTATCCATATATTAGAGCTTGGTTTGAATGGTTTAAAATGTACCATAAGGCAAATGAGATGACACGTTTGTTTAAAATATATGTGGGATTCTTTCATGATATATACATAAACATGTGTAGTAAGTCATCATGCATGGTGTAATTATATGACACGCATTACAGCTTATACACACGTAAGGAATGTATTTTTATCATATATCATGCAATCTTATTCAAGTAGTTGGTGCAAGATTTTTTTGGGTAAAAGGTCAACGACCCGGTAAATAGTTGGTGCAAGATAAACGTGGCACCATGGGTTTAAGATGTAAGACTTTTGTATTTTTGTTATATATTATAGAAAGTTTTAAGGTTTATAGGTATAGATTGATCCCGGTAATTACTAACGTTAAGTCCTTAAGTCACCAAATTTTAAACCGAATGAAGTAAAAATATAGAGTTTATAAAAATGTTAAAACTTCTTAATATACTAAAATTTTATATTTAAAATGAGTCGTGGGTTTATCGGAGTGCTTAAACGTTATTTAAACTAAAAATTTATAGTGATAATAAATATAAGTTAATAGTTAATTTATTAACCAGAAAAGTTTCGTTAAAACTCTAAATGGCTAACGTTTAGTTTAAACATTAAGTATAAAATAGCGTAAAGTGGTAAATAAGAAATTGAAAACTTTTTATACTTGACATAAATAAAAATATTTATTCAAGACAAAACTAAGTGAACTCGTTTACTTAAAATATGAGTTACGTCATATCTTAGTTGATTGTTGTGATTAGTTAAAAAAAATTAGATGTGAAAAATGGTTAAGTATTAGTTTAATTTAAGTGAAAAATTCTCGGTGGTTACACTAAGTGTCTTTGTTAAGTGCTTATTGGTTCATTACAACTTATCCACTGTGCTTATTTGTGTCCATTTGCTTATTTCAAGTTTTTATTCATCTGTTTTAGCTTATTTGTTCATTTCTTAGCTTTTTCAATCACAAGTCCTAATAAGCTTTAAAATTCAAACTGTTAAGAACCAAGGGTGTGCACACAGCTTATTTATAAGCTAAATCGAAAGTGTCTTCATAAAAGTTTTATATTTTTAGCTTATAGTCATTTGTCAAAAAGAAAAACCAACAAAAACCAAATTTAAAAATAGTGATAGCTTCTATTTAATAGGATTTATCTTTTTAATTTTTCTTTTCAGCTTATTATTAAGCACTTCATCATTTTTATATTTTTCTTAATTTTCCTTCATCTTAAAGTATTTTCAGTAATTTTTCTAGATTTTTCTTTTTTAATTTAGTATTTATTATAATTAATATTAGTTTAATTAATAATTAAGTAATATTAGTTAATTAAACAGTTTTATTAATTTTTAGTTAACAACATTACCTTTTCATATTTTTCCTAGGTTTTATAAATCATTTAGATATTTTTAGAAAATAGTTTCTTAATTACTACTGTTCATTTCCTATTTTTCTTAATTAATTTAGTTAACTAGATTTTAATTAATAAATAAGTAATTAATTAGTAAAATAGTGTAAATATAATTTTTGTAAACTTTTTATAATTTTTTAGGATTCCTGAGATGGTTAATTAGATTTATAAATTTTCTCATAATTTTCTAAGTCATTTAGGTAATTTTAGTAATTAAAAAGTAGATTTAAAATAGTTTTTATTAATTATTAAATAGTTAAATTAGTTTTAATTTAATAAAAAATAGTAAAATAATCAAAAAAATAATTTTCTTTTTAGTTAAATTTTCTTTTAATATTAAGTTTGTAAAAATTTTCATTTGCACCCCATGTAGTTGTAAATTGTTTAAAACTCACCTTTTTCTCTGTCTATAAGCATTTCTGAATTGCAATTTGCTTACATGTATACATATCTGTTTACTGTGCTTGTTATATACTATTTTGCAAATAATTTCAGTAGTGTAAATCAAACCCACTTCATCTTTGGTTACTGTCCTCAGTACCATTCATTCCCAAAAACGTTTACAAATACAATTTCAATCTCGTTGGGACTTAACGACCCGAGGATTTCCTTGTACTTCCACGGATAATATATCTTGCACTTTCTCCTAGGTGAGCCTATCAACTGCACCCGGTTGACTGGTTGGTTTAGGAGGAGTCATCTATCGATAGTGCAAGCGTCCTCCCTTTGAAGAAAAGTTATGCTCAATTTAGTCCCTCTCATAAACTGAGATGACTATATTGCTCTCGTCTTCATTCCCTTTGAATTTCGGCCAGATATCTTGTACTTTTTTTAATAAATATTCATCAATCTCCATATAATCATTCATACCCATAGTATGAACACAAAACTTAAAGAGTAAACCCATATCAAACTAAATTCGTTAATTCATATTACATACCCTAAAAAAAAATTGTTAGTTTTTGGTGGCGGTATAATATCTCAGTATTTTTCGTCTCCTAGTGTAAATTCGGTATTCTGTAGTTTTTGTTTTATATTTTTAACACCAAAAATTGATGTCTCCCGTAATCTTAGACTTTGCAGCTAGGACAAGAACGATACTCAACTTATGGGACAATGATTGGTTATCATATATAGTATAGATATAGTATTACTCAAAGAAATCCGCAGGAAATACGGATAACCCGAGGTCGTTCTCCCAGCGAAGGTGTGAATGGAATTTGAAATTCCCGGTTCGTGAAAAGTGTCGTGAAAGTGAGAAAAAGTGATTTCAATGAGAATTAAATTAATGAATATGAAAATGAAGCACAATCAATCACTTAAGCAAGTAAATCAAATAAGCAAATCTAAAACGTAACGTAGAATAAAAAACGTAAGCTAAAACGAAAATAAACGTAAACGCGCGAAATAAAAAATGAATTTAAAGCTATGCTAATCCTACGGGTATGAAAATAATTTTTCTAAGTTAAAAATGATAAAATAAAATTTTGAGAGAAAGAAAAATATTTTTTTTTTTTACTTTTTATTTAATTTTTATGAATTAAAAACTAATTTAAATAATAAAAATTAAAAGAAAATGGAAATTAAGTGAGAAAAATACAAAATTAATTTTGAAAATTCCAAAATAACTAAAAACTAAAAATATATTTTTTTTGCTTTTTGTGTAATTATAATGAATTAAAAACTATTTTAACTAATTAAAAAGTAATTAAAAATGCAAATAAAAAGAAATTAAGTGAGAAAATTGCAAAATTAATTTCTAAAAATCTAAAATGAATAAAAACAATTTTCTAAAATATTTTTAGATTTTTTATGCTTTTTCTGATTTTTATTTGATTTTTCTTTAATAAAACTAATTAAAAATTGAATAAAAACTAAAATAAAATAAGAAAAATAGTAAAACAACTCAGAAAAATCTGAAAATTTTAGGGAAATTCTAAATTAATATTCTAAATCTAGGAAAAATTTAAAATCTAAAAAATTAGCTAGAAAAGTGCTAATTTCTTTGTAAACAGCTTATTAAGAGTGCTTATTGATAAGCACTCTTGACCAATTTTTATGAAACTTTAACCAGAGATGCAATGTACACAAATAAGCACAAATTCACTGAGATTAGGTCAATAAGTACATAGAAACACAACAAGAGACCAAAAAGCAGTTTGAAATAAGCACAAATGATAAGCAGTTGGCAAATAGAATAAGCTAAAGGCACAAGATCTATGAAACAAGCTACTAAAAGTGCTGAGAATCTTAAATGAACCACAAATCATAAGTTTCAAGCAATAAAACACACTAGCATGCCTACTGATGAGTGTGTAAATACTCATCATTTTATACCAATCTGAGCTGCCAAAACATACAAAAACACCCAAATATGTATCAAAATACTTAAAATATCTTAGAGGTGTGTTTTATATGTTTCAAACACAAAATATGCAAAAACAAATGAAAAACGTACAAAGTTTGCATAATTGGCGGTTTCAGTCCCTCAAGTTTCATAAATTTACAAAACTAGTCCCTGGTCACTCAAAACTTGTTCAAATATCATAAAGGTCCTTGAGGATTCACAAGTTGTCATAAATAGTCCTTTAAAGTTTTAAATTGTGAAATTACAACTTTGGTCCCCCAAGTTTCAAAAATGTCAAAGTTAGTCCTCAGGTTTTAAAAATGGAAAAATATTAAAAACAAACCTTGTACTATTCATTAATGACATAATTGGTCCTTGTGGTATTTATTGAGAATTTACAGGTTTAACCCTTCAAAAATCAGAAAATTACACGTTAGGTCCCTGGAGTTTGTGGAATTGGCAAAAATAGTCCCCGGTATTTAAAAAAATTGAAAAAACATCAAAAATACCCTTGTACTATTTGTCCTTGTCAATTCTGGTCCCTATGAGAACTTTGGTTAAATCACAAAATCAGACCCTCTACTTTTGCTTAATTACATTTTAGGTCCTTGTGATTATTTATCTAAAAAACCAAACGGATCCTAATATTATTTTTACTAAAACCAAAATCCATATCCAATCCACACTTTTGAGCCCAAAATAAAAAATAACCCACACCCCTAGCCCAGTCCACCCAATCCCTTTGACCCGACCCTTTCTTTGACTTCGGTCAAACAAATACCACAAAACCACCCTCACCCTCTCTTTCCCTCTTCCCCTGCTACTCCACCAAAACCACCATACCAGGTGGTATTCCATCACCACTTGCCTCTGCCAACCCATCCACCTTATCTCCTCACACCTTCCCAACACCAATAAATGCCACCCCCCCTAGTGATAGCCACAGGCCCCAATTGGCTCAAAAAGCCTTTTCCCGCCAAATTGATAAGAGAAGCAAGAGACATCCATTGGCTGCTATGAGAGGTGGGATTTGACCCTGTGGGACCCACAAACCCTCTGGGATGCTATAAAGATGAAGAGGAGCAGGGAAGAAAGAGCATTAGTGTAGTTTTAATTTTAATGTAATCGTAGGTAATTTAGTTCACAATTTTAGTTGTAATTTTATTTTCAAAAGCTTGTATCTTGTTTGTTTCATGTAATTTGAACTTTATTAAGTCTTAATTTCAAGTTTCATTTCAGTTCTCAGATTATGCAATTTCATTACATTTCAAAAATCACAAATAGCTCAATTGTTGTTCATAGTTGTTTTGCTGAGTTTAATAAGCTAACTAAAGCCTTGACAAAGCTTAAATAAGCTTTTAAAATCATCAAAACAGTTATAGGTATTAAAAAGCAAAATTCAAGAAAAAAAATCAAGAAAATAGGAATAAAATTAAAAAGCAATGTTCAGGGAAGTGGAAGCTTGGAGCAGGGTATGAATTGGATTATTAATGGTTTAGAAAACCTTGTGGAAGGTTGTTAGGTTAGGTACAGGTCCATGGTTCTTGGTTCTTGATATCACAGGCTCATAGTAAGTTTTTCATTTTCATTTATGCATATCTCCTAGTTTGTTGTAACTTGTAGCTTATTTGTGATTTGTTTAGCTTATTATAGTTGTCTTAGTGCTCTTGTTTAGTGTATACATGATCTAGTCTAGAATTGCATACATACTGCCTTTATTTAGCTCAAACTACATGTTAGTGTTCTAAGTGTTCTTTGCTTAATTTTGTTGTTCATTTAATCTTTAATACAGATAAGTAATATAGGTTGATCATTAGTTTGGTTAGATTAAGTCTAAAACTCAAAAATTTAGTAAAACAGCCTAATATAGGGGTGTTTGGTATATCACAGTTAAGAGTGGTGTGATAGGTTTCTTAGGATAAAATTGGTTTAGGCAGTCTTCATTAGGTCTAGTTGAGTCATGTGAGTCATAAAATAAGTAAGTTTAAAAGTAAAAAGTCAAAATACTAGTTTTAGCTTAATCATTTGTTCACTGTTATGGTTCTCAGTTAGTGATCTCATTAATTCCATTCATAGGTTGTTATTATAGCTTAAGATCATTTCATTATACCTTATAATAACTTATTTAGTTACCTAGGATCATCAGAATCTCAGATAAGTCAACTTAGGATGTTATAGAAAAAGTCAAATGTTCATCACTTCAGGTTTTTCCAAATTTTCAAGAAATTAATTTGATTTTTGTGGTCACTTTCATGGCTTGAATATTGTTTCTAATTGTTGCCTACCATCTCAGTTACAAGTTCCCATGTCCATTTTATTTTTGCATTTTTTTCCCTAGGCTCCACAGCCCCCCAAAGTAGGTTGCAGGGGAGCTGTGTGCCCTGCACCACAGACCTAAGCTCAACACCACCACTTTGGTGGTGGCTGCAGCCTACCCTAGTGGGTTCCATGGATCAGCTCTTGATTCTTTGAATTCCCAAGGTGGGTGGCTCCACATTGCACCCAGTCTTGTGCCCCCATTCACTCTGGTGGGCCCCCTAGGCTGCCATTAATCTTGTCCCAAATCTGTGCAGTGATTGGTTTTGGATTGTGCTTATTATCAACTTATTTGCTTATTAGTGATCATGATTTGTTGTTTTTAGCTTATTTGAGTGTATTTTGCTTATTGGAACTAGTTTCATCCAGAGTGGGTCCCACATAAGGTCATTTTAGCTTATTTTCTATTCTAGTCAACAATAGTCAACTGTCTCAACCTTTAGCTTATATTCTGCTTATTTTTAAGTTTATAAAAATATTGTTTTTACAAAAGTTGCTTGTTTTTATGTATAATATAGTTTAGAAAAAGAAAATTCAAGAAAAACCAACATAAAATTAAGTGATAGTTTCTATTTAATTAAATTTAATTTTAATTTCCATTTTTAAATTTTTATTAAGTAGGTTGTGTTTTTATATTTTTAATAATTTCATATTAGGTTAAAATAGTTATAATAAATTTTTCAGATTTTTATTTTGTCACTTAGTGTTAATTAGATTTAATTTTAATTTTCTTTATTATTAATTAATATTAAGTAATAAATAGCTTAATTAGTTTTTATAAGTTTAAATCTAGTTTTTATAATTTTTCTAGTTCTAATATAGCATAATAAGTTTTTAGAAAATAAATTTTAAGATTCTACTGTTCATTTTCTATTTTTCTTATTTTATTTGTTTAAAATAGACTTAAGTTAATTAAAAGGTAATTAATTAGTAGATTAATCTTAAAATATAATTTTTAGAGTTTTTATAATTTTTTAGGATTCCTGTAATGGTTAAGTAATTTCATAAATTTTCTTGTAATTTTCCAAGTTAATTTAGTATTAATATAAATTAAAAGTAGTTTAATTAGTTTAATTAAGTTAAATAGTTTTTAATTAATTACAAAACCATAAAAAGACAAAAATATTATTTTTAATTTTTTATACTTCCTTCAAGTTCTAATTTAGGTTTAGAAAATATTTTCATAAATTTTTAGTTTAATTTAAATCATTTGTCATTTTTAGTTTATTTAAATTAGATTTAAATTTAGATTTTAAATAGTTTAATTAATTAAATAATAGTTTAATATTATTTTAATCACTTTTATAATTTCTTTTTCATTTTTAATTTTAAGTTTTGAAAAGTGTCAAAAGCACCC
Source organism: Artemisia argyi (assembly GCA_030686995.1). Classification (NCBI taxonomy): domain Eukaryota; kingdom Viridiplantae; phylum Streptophyta; class Magnoliopsida; order Asterales; family Asteraceae; genus Artemisia; species Artemisia argyi. The sequence continues at coordinate 13,306 of JARVZY010003332.1, read as the reverse complement.
CCTGTAGTTTGTTAAATACCAAATCCCACTTTTCCAGTCCGATACGTGTTCTTAATTGTCAATTTGTGCATATATCTGGTATCTGATTATTGTGAATATTATATCTGTTTGTCAATACCAAAATAACAGTAGCAATATCATTCCCACATCATCTGGCTACTGTCCTCAGTGCCACTTTCTCATAAACGATTCCAAAAGCACCATTTCAATCTCGCTGGGACTTTAACGACCCGGGAATACACTATACTATCACCGGAGTATTGATTCTAGGCTGTCTTTGACTTGTTGACCTTGGTCAATAATAATCTGACGGTTCAGGCTCAATCACCTACTTTGAAATCAGACACTTGGTTCAAACTACTTATCTTGAAGGCTTAAATAAGCAGTCTTAATAAGCACTAGGGTAAAAGCAGAGTGGGGCAAATACTACACTGACCTACTGCGAACACAAATCTACCAAAAATATTGACTCTAAAGCCTAAATGCTAGCCTAAAAGTTGCCTAGAAATCTAATTAAACCTGATGGTGCAGGGGAGTACTATGCTTAACATGCAACTTTTGATCCAAAATTTTAATGAGCAAATGGCATTCAAAGTGAATTTTTCTTTTTACAATGGATCCACACGCTACTGAACTTCACAAATAAGCAAGCAAAACTTATTTCCAATCAATAATGAACCTTATGAGTGCTCACAAAAATCTGACTAGATCTGAGTTCAAAGATGTTTTGACTTTTTGATTTAAATGAAACTTTGACTAAGCCAAGTTTTGATTGATCCTAAATTACTTATACTAATGTAGTAAGCTACTCTAAATCTAAATTAAGCTATAGTAACAAATTATGCAACTACTAGATGAGATTTAAGATACTAAAGACTAACAGTTATGTAAATATGCAGCCTACAAGTTAATATTGACTTTTTGTTTAACAACTAATAAATTTTATGCTATAACTATTCTATCCTAACCTATGAGAGTCTACTTATGCAGAAAAGTAAGCAAGAGATCCACCAGAACACATAGATCATGACAGAGCTAAACACCCATTTAAGTGCACAATTACACTACAAATCTGAAATGTAAGCTTAAACTTACCAAACCAATGATCCCACTAAATTACCTATCTAGCTTAAAAGCTATGTGAATAGTCAAAATGAACTAAGAACCTTAGAAACACAGATATGCAGAATCAACTAGTAATGAAACATTATAATTAAACAAAAAGCATACAACTAAACTATGATGCAATCTACTAATATAAGCTACAAATTATCCAAATAACTCAAATTAAACAGATAACAACTAACTATAACAGATCTAAACTAGTACTAGCAGATGCAAAATAAGAACTATGGAATTCAAAATGAAACTTACAAGTTGATTTCCCCCTCAGCTCAAACAGAGGGGGTTCACTAAGCTTGCCTGTCTCTCGATAGGCCAAAGGCTCCACTTGGACTGTCAAATTACCCCTACTGCTTATTTGAATAAGCAGTTTCACCTCAGTTGACTTTTTGAAGAATGAAACAGTACCAATTTAACTATTACTCACAATAAGCTATGAATTAGCTTACAAAAGCTTGTGGAAACAGAATTGAAAGCTTATGGAATTACAAAACAGTTAATTGAAGGCTTAAAGTAGAAATGTAATAGAACAAAAACTGACTTGTATTAATTGAAAATGGATTACAACGTTTGAAAATTAAAAGATTACAGCTGAAAACATGAATTTAAGCTAAAACTAATTTACCACTACTCTATTCCTACTCCTAGTGACTAATTACTACTACCTTAAATTCTACCCCATTACAATGAAGAGGGGGAACCCTATTTATAGCCTTGAGGAGAGCTTTGTTGAAGCTTCTAGTAGTGCCAGCTCACCAATCCGTGTGAGTTGTGTTTCTTTGAATTGATATCAGCCCTCAGATGATTTTCCAGATACTTCCCATCATTATTAGCCCTTGGATTAGATTTCAATGATTGGTGATCCTGCGTGTCCTTCTCTATTGGTCCACGTATGCACTCTGGATGCTTCCTGATATTCCCTGACAGCTTCTAGAATCCCAATCATTGGGTAATTGTTTTAGTATGAGGTTAATTTGGTGATACGGTAATTCTAGGGTTCATGAACAGTGAAAGTTTCTGGGTAAAAATGATTTGGGGCGCGGGAATAGATTTTGGGTGTTTTTATTATTAATGTTGACCGGGTGTAAGTGGTTGACCGGGTAGGGAGTGGGTGGATCGGGTATATTAAAAGGTGATTGGGCTGAGTTGTGTTTTGGGCCAAAGTAGGAATTGGGTTTACACATTAGCTTTGGATCCGGTTAGTTTTAGTATTAGGATTAGTTATAAAATGATAAGGACCAACTTTGTACAATCTGAAAATCTAGGGACCAAAACTGCCATTCATCCAAAATATTTTCCAAAGGCCTTTGTTGTCCATCTTTGATTTATGGAGGACCAAGCTTGACTTTCCTTCAAATATTTCTTCAAGGGACCAATTTTGTCATTTTATGAAAGTACAAGGACTAATGTTGCCAAACTCTTTAAACTTTTGACCAGGGACTATTCTTGCAACTTTATGAATCTCTGAGGACTTTCTTTAACATTTTTAGCTCTCTTTGATCATTAAGCTTCCCTGGCTCCGGCTTTTGACCTTTTTCCATTCTCGTGCTCGTTTTTGTCGGTTTTGCTTTGTTTTTGTCCATTTTTCACATATCCTTACCTGTACATACACAAATACAAAAACACACATTTTGTTGGCATATTTGGTGTATTTGGTCTGATTTTGGGTCTAAAAAGGATGTGTGAATAAGCACACATCAGACAACATGGCAAAGATGCCACATGTGCCTACGCTTTGATCCTCTACATAAAGTTATGGAAAGATTAGCAAAACCAGGTACTTGCTCCCGTGTTATTTCTTGTGATTTTAATAAGATATAATTATGCATTGACCTGATGTGTTTGGTTCAGGGGTAAGACGAGTTATGATTGTGGAGGCTGGATGCAAACGAGTAGAACTTATCGAATGATGGTGTTGATTTGGTAATTAAGGGTTTTAGAATGATGGAATTTCTTGTTTATTTGATTATGGTAAAACGAATGGTTCTTTTTGTATGTGTAGTTTGTAATAGTATGGGTAAAATTGTTGATGAATATGGTAAAAAGAAGCCATTTTTGAGATGGAAATGTATGGTTCTTGGTATAGCCCTTGACTGGATGGGGTTAGGGTGGCTATAATATGCATAATGATGCCTATTCCATTTTCCAACTTGATCATTGTGGATGTTGGTTGAATGATCTTGATGGAAAGGAAGTTTGGAAATGTAGTTATTAGATTATGGTCTTGGTGCACAATAAAGGTGATTCTCCAAACTATGCTAATTGTTTGGATGGAAAGTGTGAAACTGCAAAGCTCAGTTTCCTCTGTTTGGCAGAGTTATGTTTTGTCAGATATAGCTTATATTGTGTCTAATATTGGATGTATGTAGTTTTAGTTGTATCTAATTTGGGCTTGTCCAATCAGTTTCTATGTTATGCAGTTTGTAAATGTTGTGTTGATTAATATCATTGACATTTTGCACCAAAAAATTGTTGATGAATATAATGATTTTAGTTATAAAGAAAATAAAAATTCAAGTAAAATAAAGAAGGTTGGAGATGAGGTTATATTAGTCATTTTAGTTTAGGGCAGGGACTAAATTGAGCTTAACTTTTTCTCACAGGGAGGTCACCTGCATTTTCGATAGATTAAGGATGAACTATGCGATCTGAGCAAACCACAAAGACGAAATTTGCAATTTACTCTCTAAATAGTTAATAACTTTATTGCGTATTGCTTAGTGCAAATAGAATGTCATAACTCATAAGAATAAATTATAAGATAAGCTGAAAAAAGCATTTATGATTCTCATGAAACAAACAAAATGGGTCCACAAGCCACAAAATTGAAAATTCTCAAAAACACATGATGTGATGATAATATAGTTTCCTCATTTTGTGGCTGGGAGCACATAGCTAACGAGCAACCATGTCCCATTTGAATGTGAGAAAATTATAAAAAAGGGAGAAAATTTTAGCTTAAAAAAAAGAAAAAAAAAAAAAAAAGAAAAAAAACACTCGTTCCTTAAATGGTTATGTGCAAACGTGCGATTCTACTAATTTGTTGACAAGTGTCCAAACAAGAAGTATAATCCCAATGATTAGCACATGGGGTAGCCGCTATTCGCACATTCGTCGTTCGCACATTTGTACCACACGTGTTGTTTGACTTTTATAAACAAATGTGTGAACGACGGATGTGCGAATGACGGCTACCCCATGTGCTAATGATTGGAATTGTACTTTTAGTTTGGACACATGTCAAAAAAAATAATGAAGTAGCACATTTACACATTCGCACATGACAATTTAAGGAATAAGTGTTATTTTTGTACCTTTGAAAAAACTAACTTTTTCTCAGTTTTTGAGAATTTTCTTTTTGAATGTTTTTGCCTCTCTTTTTGTCTTGGTCCAAAACTAACATAGTCATACTTACAACTAAAAAGTCGAAACTTTTTTCTTCTATTAGACTCTTTGTACATTCACATCCGACATTCAAACTAATCACCTATACATATTCTTGATTAGATATTAATTATCATTTAAGTAAGTCTCTTTAGAAATATATGCCATTAGTTTTGAAAGTTTATTCAGGATGAGGTATTCAAGTTTGCCTTGCCTTGTTAATTAACCATTCGAATCAGCTTGATAGGTTATGAGTCAAATTCTGATTTTCTCTTGCTTTCTCAGAAAAGAACATATGTTGCATTCGGTGTCTAGTAAATCTGCTTTTGGTTTCTTAAGTATGTAACTATGTAAGATAAGATACCAATATGTATATCTTTCAGCTAGAGTACTTTGATGATTCTTTTTTCATCTGGTATCATAGAGGCGATAAACGCTTTCAACGCTTGAGAGATCATCGTGGTATCTTTTTTTTTTTTTTTTTTTTTTTTTTTTTTTTGAACGGCAACTTTATTAAGAAACACTAGCAAGGAGCTAGAATTACAAAGAAATCAAGTTAGGGTGTTGCAACCAACTAGACCAACTAAAAGATCTATTACATCTTGAATGACACCAAGTAAAAGAACGACTAACAATGTCGTCAAACAAAACATCTTTCCGAGGGATCTTGTCCGAGAACAACAACTGGTTCCGGAAGTTCCAAACGCTCCACCAATATATGTAAAAGACACCTTCCAGCAGGCCCTTAGACTTTGAATTCAACCGAATATTTTTGAACCACTCAAGCCAATCCGAATAAGAAGATATGGAGGACCATGAAAGGTCCCACCAACGGCATAAACTACGGAATAAGTCAGAAGCCAAGCAACATCTAAACATCAGGTGAGAAATGTCTTCATGATCATGGAGACAAACTGGACAAAGGGACGACGCTACCTGAACGTTCCTTCGAATAAGGTTCATCCGAGTCGGAAGACGATCGAGCCAAACCCTCCAAGCAAACACATTTATTTTGACAGGAACTAACTTGATCCACCGAGTGGGTATCTCAGATTTTGGAAGGAAGAAGTCGTCCAGCAACCTACGAGCTTCTTTAACACAAAAATCACCATCACCATTTATGTCCCATATCCACCTATCTTCAGAAGGTGAAAGTGTAACCGAATCCATAAGGAGATTAAGCTGGGAAAACTGGAACTCCTCCACACCACCTCTAACAGGACGCCTAAAAGAATCAGAAAGAGATCCGTTTAATTTAGTAGCCACGACTCCATCCTTATCCGAATCCAAGGCAAAAATGCGAGGGAAGTTAGTATGAAGAGGAGTATCGCCAATCCAAGTGTCCGTCCAAAATTTGGTGCGAAGACCATCACCAACACGAATACGGCAATGAGAAATCAAATCTACACCTTGATCTTTAATAGCAGCAACTTCCTTAATAATAGACTTCCATAATGAAGGATGAAAAGCGTTTGCATACGATATATTATCACCATGAATAGAGGAAATAACACGAGACCATAAGGAATTATCCTTTGACAAGAAACGCCAAACCCATTTAAACAAAAGGCCCCGATTTAAGGCGTAATAACTAGAAACACCAAGCCCCCCGAAATCCTTAGCAGCAAGCACCTTAGGCCAACTGACCCAAGTGATCTTCTTGTAATCATCATTTATACCATAAAAGAACTTCCTTCTAATCGATTCCATGGAGTGTAAAACGGATTTAGGGACCTTGTATATCGACATGGAATAAATGGGAGTGGAGCCAAGCACAAATTTAAGTAATGTGAGCCGTCCCCCAATGGATAGAGTATTACATTTCCACTTAGAGAGCCGTGCATTGAGCTTGCCAATCACACCGTCCCAAGATTTAGTCATAGACATGTTACCACCAACCATGACTCCTAAGTATTTAAAAGGAGCTGTCATGACAAGGCAACCTAGGCTCCTAGCAGCAGTGTTGACAACCTCTCGGGGAACACCCACACCAAGTAAATGACTTTTCATGATATTGATCTTTAATCCTGAAGAAAGAGAAAAACAATTGAGAATCTGCAAAATGGATGCAAGGTTAGAATCTGACCATTCTCCAATGAAAACCGCATCGTCGGCGTAAAAAAGGTGAGATATCTCAAGGGAGGAACCGATTCGGATCCCTTTGAATAAGCCCGCTCCAACAACCATCGAAATCGATAAATGAAGAGACTCCATAACAAGAATAAAAAGAAAGGGAGCCAGAGGATCTCCTTGTTTTAGACCACAATGAAAAGGAAATTCAGAAGATGGACTACCGTTAACAAGAATAGAAGCCATTCCCGAGACAAGGCTACCAGAAATCCAAGATCGCCATTTTATACCAAAACCAAAGCTTCTAAGAACATCATCAAGATAATCCCATCTCACGGAATCATAGGCTTTAGCAAAATCAACTTTAAACATCATAGCCTGTTGTTTTTTATGCTTACACCAGGATAAAATCTCGTTAATAATAAATGGTCCATCGAGAATTTGCCGGTTGGGGAGAAAAGCAGATTGCACCATGGAGATAAGATCAGGCATAACCGAAGATAAACGGTTAGCAAGAACTTTAGTAACCACTTTGTAGATGCTCCCGATCAAACTAATCAGACGATAATCACTAACGAATTTAGGTTCGTTGGATTTCGGAATTAATGCCACAAACGAAGAGTTGCAACCTTTAGCGAAAGAGTTGTGGATAAAGAACCACTCCACAGCTTTACAAAGATCATCTCCAATAATACTCCAATAATGATGAAAAAAATCAAAAGTAAAACCATCGGGACCAGGGGACTTATCTTGACCACAGTTCCAAACAGCACATCGAATTTCATCATTTGTAATATCTCTTTCCAAGTCAGAAACTTGGTCAGAAGATAGGCACTTGGGGAATTGAAAGGCAAGCCTACACCGATTAGCTGAGGGAATTTGAAATCTTGAAGCAAAGTGAGAGCAAAATTCTTCTTTAACTCGAATAGGATTGTCTACCCATTCACCATCAACCATAACACCCTTAATAGCCAAGTTGGAACGTTTTTTGTTGATGACACCATGAAAGAATTTAGAGTTCTCGTCTCCCTCTATAGCCCAGTTAATCTTAGCTCTTTGAATGTAGTCTCGAGATTCAGAGGACTTCATATCATACAATTGATTCATCAAATTCTTACGCTCATTTAACATTGAATCATTAACCCCACCTTGGTCGAGCAAAATATCAATGTCACGCAATCTAGATGTAATATCAGACATACGACCAGATTAAACATTCTTATGAGCAGCCACCCAAACTTGAATGTCTTTTTTCAGGATCTGAAGCTTTTTTTTTGAAGCGAATCATCGCGTTACTGTCATCTAACACTATAGAATTCCATGTATTTGTCACCATTTGATCAAATCCATCAATACGAAGCCAAGAGTTAAAGAACCGGAAAGGAGTGGCACCATAATCAACAACCACATCCCGAAGCAGAATGGGTCGATGGTCCGAAAGGTGCTTGTCAAGACATACAACAGATATGAAAGGAAAGGAAGAAATCAAACCTTCAGTAACAAGGAATCTATCCAACTTGCTCATTTTGGATGCCGACGAATGAGACCACGTAAAGGAAAAACCTTCCAAGTGCACATCAACCAACCCCGAATTACTGATAAAAGAATTAAATTCTCTCGCCCCTTGAGCATTAAAGGTTGAACCCATACGCTCTTCCACAAATCTCACCTCGTTGAAATCCCCCATGACAATACTGTCTCCATCCCAGCGATTAATAAGCGTAGCTAAGTAACTCCAAAGCAAACGTTTATCAGGGATGGATTGAGGAGCATAAACCGAGATCAACAACATCTTGGTTTTAGTAGACTTCCAAGTCCCAAAAAGAGCAATAAAATTGTCAGAAATAATGTGATTCTCCTTACAAAAAGAATTGGGATCCCATACACATAAGATACCGCCAGAATTTCCTAAAGCTCCACTGAACATATACTCAAACGTGTAGTTACCCCATAAGACTTTTACATCCCTATCCGAGAAAGACTCCTTTTTTGTTTCTAGAATAGACAAAACATTCACCTTATGTTTAAAATTCAACTCCTTGATCCAATCTTTTTTGGCTTTGGATCCTAAGCCTTGAATATTTAAAGAAAGACAATTCATTGGAAACCATTACGACCTCCTTGAGATTCAATAATTTTCTCCATATCCTTGATACAACCTTCCATGGAGTAACCCATGGTATTGCCAATGTTAATCATATTATCCAAAACATCTAGAATGGAACCGCCCATCTTTGACTTCCTTTTAGAATCAAGGGAATTATGGGATTGATCATCATCTACAACCTGTGCATTTTCCACAACCCGCGAGTTAATAATAGGTGAATCGTTCACTTTTTGATGTTCTGAATAGTTGTTTACTTTGTTAGGAGGAGTGAAACCAGGTGGAAAGGGGATACTTGTGTCCGGAAGGGGGATACTTCCGTCCATATCAGATTGGACCTCCTGACCAGCCTTCTTATTCTTATTAAAGAGGTCCATTATATTAAAAGGATCTGGCGATTGGTTATCGGAATATAGGGGTTTATCCTGAGAAAGGTTATCTTCCAGTTTATCATCTGGCACTCCAAAAAATGTATCAGAAACTGCTTCCACTTCACTCGCTGCATCATTGAGTTCATCACGGTTACGATTGACTTCTCCACTTTCTTTGACAGAATCGTCATCGGAGCAAAACGATTCATCATTCATATCCTTAAATACTGGGGTCCAAATAGCCAATTCTTTGGCTCTAACATTGAAGACTTTACCTCGGATAATGATATTAAATCTTTCTAAAATGTTGTCAACCTGCTTAGTCTTGATACAAATACGTTTACGCCCAAAACAATCATCCATACATTCCTCAAGGTCAATCACCTCACCCCACTTTGATCCAATCTTACAGAAAGATTCACGTGACCACGCGTGCAAGGGAACACCCTCAATATCGACCCAAACGATCCTTTCTTGGGAGGCGAAGTCCATTTGGGCATTACAAATCTGATCAAACCACGAAGCAACTCCTACATGATTTAAAAGCTTCGCCTTCGAATTAGGGGCTTGAAGCTCAATCAAAACCCACAGTCCTCCTAAGTACGCCAATTTGACATTGGAGAACCCTTCCTTAGAAAGCATTATGCGAAGATTATTAATGGAAGAGAAACTCTTGACTTCACCCATAACACAATTACTAAGATCACGATTAACCACACAAGAGTCATCAAGCACCAAGGCAGGTGCAGGGAAGAAATGTGGGGGAGGAACAGATGCACCTTTCACAACCGAAACATAGGGACCCGATAACCCAGTCGACTGTCTAGGTCTCGGAGATACATTGACCTTATCAGAATCCTTGGCTTGAGCATACGAACCAGAATGGGATTGTTTGTGAGGCCTTTCAAATCGAACTTGGTTAGCAAACAAGTGATGACGTCCGATCCAAATAGTACACAGGTTCTTAATCAACCGGTCGAGTCTAAACACCTTGATGAAACGAACAAAAGCAAACCTTTTACCTGCTTTAGATTTCTTACCCGGAATGAAAACATCAACCACCGTACCATACGCACTGCACTCTCTCCAAAGATCACGATAAGACGTGGAATCCGGGAAATTAGTAACAAATATCGAATGCGAGATTTTCTTAACTTGATCTTCATTAGTCTTACTAAAACGCCACTGTTGATCAGACATCGTGTATCCACCGAAAACAAAATTGGATTGAAGGGAGATCACGGCGTATAAGGAATTAAGCAAACCAGAAAAGACGACAGCAAAATTCACCAACCAAATCCCATCGTGTAAAATACCAAAATAGCCAAATAATCAATGAATGATACCTTTGTTGTACCACTTCTGTTGTACCGCCTCTGGTGTCCCACCTCTGACGTCCCAACCTTTGTTGTACCGCCTCTGGTGTCCCACCTATGACGTCCCAACTATAGTGTCCCAACTATGATATTCCATTCAATTGAATTAGGGTTATATAATTTTTTTTTTTTTTTTTTTTTTTTTTGAAGGCGATCGTGTCTACAATAGATCTACAAGTAGTAAGTGGTAAAAGTGGTGGTGAGGGTTTGCAGGCGGCGGTGGTAAATAACAGGTGGTGGAGGTGTTATTTTAGGGTGCGTGTGGGGTAGTAGGGGGTAGAGGGGAATGTGGTGGTTCGTTTGGTGGTGGCAGTGTATGGAGGTGACCGGCGGTGAAGTGGTGGCGAGGGTTTGCAGGTGGCGGCTAGGGTTTGGAGGTGGTTTCTAATATCCTATCATAGAATATTCCGATCGATGGTTAGAAGATCAATTCCGCGCAAAGAGTGCATGTGTGCTATTATCTTAATGAGTCGACATTAAAGGATTGGAATATTAGGTTTAAGTTAAAATATCCTAATGAAAACATAATTAATCACATCTGTTTCCAGAAGATTGAGCTAAATAAAAATCTAATGTCATTTGCAAGTTGCAAGTTGTACGTGGTGGACTAATAAACGAGTGTTCAACTATTAGGATTTACTAATAAACATAGATTCAAAACTGTACTTCCGTGTAAAATTAGTAATATTTTTAATCCACGAGTTGCATCTATTTCTAAATGACTACGCAAGCATGTGAATATCCCAGAATCATATCTCTTGATTCAAACTATTTTAATAACATATATTAAGTATCATGATCTCAATAATGAAAGCTATGGTATTACTAATTAAATAATATTCGATCTTAATTAATAGTTTGTATATTCAAACCTACTATTATTGATTCTTAATTATATTTCAGATATTTTGCTCTAGCTTATTTTATTATACTAGAAGGGTACCCGCGCAATGCGGCGACGGGTACCCGATGACTATTTTTATGGTGAGCAAATGTTTTTCTTTTTACACTATATATATCTCCTACATTTTCATTTTCAATACATACTACTTTCAGTTGTTACAAGTATTGATTGGCGGTTACAATAGAATTATAATGGGCTGTAAATGAACTTGTAATATCTGTTACATCTGCATTTGAAATAGTTGAACTTTTAAACTTTAATGGACTGTTACAATACATTTAATTTCCTGGATGTATAAGTCTAAATTTTTAATAGCAAAATTAATACATTTAACTTTGGGCTGAAACATCTTTATATGTAACTTTCTTTTTGTGGAAATATTTTTTGTCTTATTTTTTTAAGACTTCTAAATTTAGATGTCCTAAATACATTATAAGGTAGTAAAGATATTAAGCCTGCGTACTTTAAATACTTTACTTAATATCTGTACATTTATACTTCTATACTTGGAAAATAATTGCTAATCAATTTTAAATTTAGATATAATTATTATAACATTTGATAATCAATATAAAAAAGATAGTAGATCATTTGGAGGATTAATACACCTAATATCATATATTAAATATGTAGGATATATTATTTGACCATTTTTATTTTAAACTTTTTTATTTTTAAGTATAAACTTGATGAGCTTAGGTAGTGCACACGTCTTAATAGACGTGTTCCCCGGCAAGAAACCCAAGTTTAATCATGTTCTAATAGTTTACAGACATTAATGAAGTCAGTATGTCAATAAAAAAATAAATGGAACCAGATTGTATACATTTTCAATAGCACTAAACTGATGATATGTCAAAGCATCATATGATATAAATTTATATAGTGAAAGCGATTTCTTAAAATAAGAAAAACCATTGTCTGGAAAAAATAAGTAAATAAATAAATAAATACGTTCAAGCTAGGTTAATACACAATTGTCCAACGGAGTAATTTTTTTGATGTTCATAAATGAGCTAGCTAGATGTACTTGTACATGTTGAGAAATACGTGATCAAAAGGGTTCAATTCTACAACTATTTTAACATGTATCATGTATCAACCTGGACTCGCAACAAGTTGACCTAAACAGGGTTAAGTAGATGCTTGCGTGACGGTTCGATATTCCTCTATTTTTTTCTGTTTGATTATAAGTTTTAGACTAATTTGATTGGAAAATGTCGTTTTCTCTCTATAGTTGTTAAGGTTGATGTTGAGTTGTGAATTATCACATCTTTCTATAAATAAACACTGATTCATTATTTATATTAAAAAGCCTTGTGATGTTCCATAAAGTTTTAGCATGCTTCATTTCTTAAAATCCGAAAATAGATACAATAAACAAGTTTTGCATCAAAGCTTAGCTTGCAGATTCTTACAGATTTGAAGGACCACATATATTTTGTTCTCGGCTAGTATATAGTTTTGGACATAGAGATTCACGAATTTAAATTATAATAAAAGCGTGTTGTGACTAGTACACTCAGTTTAGGTATATAACTAAAAGTTTTAGAACAGATCAAGGTTTCAATATTGTTGCGTTAACATCGTGGGATGGTCAAAAAGTCTTTATTCTGCCTCGGGAATATCACTTGTGTAAAAACTAGGGGTGAGCAAACAAAATCGAAAAAACCGATACCGAACCGAGAACCGAAAAAACCGACCGAGACTAAAAACCGATGGTTCGGTTTTTAATTTTTCAAAAACCGAAAAATACGGTTCGGTTTCAGTTTTCGTCCAAAAACCGAACCGTAAAAACCGAACCGAACCAATTTTATTATATAATAATATATAATTAATATATAATTAATATAATATGAATAAATAACTTAATAAATCAAATTTATAAATTAATATTCATTTTATGGGTAGATTTATAATATATTTATCTTAACGTTTATGTTTATATGCGTGTTTATCGTGTCGTGCATTTACT
>JARVZY010000398.1:0-80914 GCA_030686995.1 Artemisia argyi | reverse complement strand
AAGACTCGACTCGACTTAAGCTAATAAATCCAAAATAACAAAAACTAAAAAAAACATAGAATGAAACGGGATGGTAGTCCGTATGTTTTTTATTTTTTATTTTTTTTTATTATTATTATTTTTTTTTGCATACACTTTTACCCTACCATCCAAAATAATACATCATAGGGAATGTACATTTCCCTTACACTTGAATTTTTACATACTTTACAATAAACTACTCTAATGACTCGAATCAAGATAATCAAAACACTTGGAGTACTTTTTAAGATTAATGTACATATATGGGTGTAATAATTTGGTGTTCTTCCCCATTACTCCATAACACAAGTACTTTACCCATGAGTCCCAATCGTCCCAAAACAATATGTACAAGATATGACTCGACTTAGCAACCATGTAATCAATTAGATAATTAACTAAGGGTTTAAACAAATAACAATAATGTACTAAAGATGAGTGCATACAAGGAAGGCTAAGGCGATTTGGTTGCACATTTGGGTGGGTTGAAACAAATTCTTCCTTTAAGTAAGATGCTTAAAGTTAGAAACGAAAAGATAGGCTCGGAGGGGTGTACTAGGGGTATCGTGTACTAAAAATGAGTACAACGCTAAGGTGTGAGAAAATTAATTGACTTTACTAGTCAAGTGATATGACTTAAATGGTCAAGTAATTATGATACGGGTTTAAACACAAGGGTGATCCTAATGCCTCTTATCATGTAGTAAATCCAACTACACGAATGTAGTCTCACTAGCGGTCTCGGGATGCATCACTAACGCAAGTTCTAGAATCTAAATGCTACCAGTACACTCATAAGCACTAATAATAAATACTTTTCCAATCAAATCTAAAGGCGAACCTGATGAGGCAAAAAATGAACCGTTTTTAGGGGGTCATTTAAGCCCGGAATTGAATTTATTTGATCAAATATTGCCCTAAATCGTTCCTTTTGTGATTTTAGGTACTTTGGGAGTGAATTCTGGAAAAGGAAGCATTTTGGACGTTTTTGGAGCATAAAAGTGAAGAAAACGGCAAGGACTTAATTTTCCATGCTGAGAACAGTACCTGACGGCGTCAAGAGGAAAATTGTGACGGCGTCAGGAGTAAAATCCATGACGACCCAGAGAAAACCTGAAGGTGTCAAGAGAAGGGCGTCAAGAGTAATTTTTGTGACGGCCTGCAAAAGGAGTACACGTGACGGCGTCAAACCCAGATCTAGGCAGTCCGAGAACTTATTTGGCGGCGAGATGACGGCCTCAGACATTTGTTCTTGACGCCGTCACCTCACAAAATCTATATATACTTTTATATTTTTCATTCATTAAGAGAGGAACTTGTGTGGAGAATACTAGGGTCGAACCTAATAAACCCTAGGTCGTTTGTAACAGTATTTTCAAGGATTTTTACCCCTTGAAACCTTTCATGTTCAATTAAGATAAGTCCTCTTTCAATTCATTCAATATGTCTATGTGTTGTTTGAATATATCTTATGCTTGTCTTGATTTCAACATGCTAGGCTAGATCTTTCATGTGTTTGCTTAGATGTAATGAAACCTAGATGTTAATTATAGGTTGATTGCTTGTTTATAGTTGTATTGGATGAATGATTTCAATGTTAGGCTTAAGAAAACTGGCAGATCTCCATTGTGTAACATGCTTGAACGTCTTAAGAAACATGAACCGATGTGTACTAGGTTTTATTGGTTGTATTTAATGCATGAGCAAATTCTAGTGATCCCATGTTAGGAGCTTCTTAGCCGGCTCGACATAGGAGTGAAGTAGGCGCTTATAGGATTGGGGAAGTAAGTACGCCACCCCATGAATGGTATTAAGGAATACAATCCGTCATCCACGCAACTGTAACAAGTAATTAACCTGTAAAAGATATCTAGGGAGTAGTGAAACCTAAGTAAACAAAATTCTCCCATATATTGCTCACACCACTAGTTTAATTTAGTTTATTTTCATTTCTAGTATTTTATTTTGATTGCATCTTAGTAATTGGGTTAGTTGACTAGCAACTAATTCCGCCCAACTCCTTCAAAACTGAGATTTTTACTTGCTTTTATAAAAATATAAAAAGAATCATCCCTCATCTCTAGACCTAGTTTTTAGGTTTTCTAATCCTAGCGACACTATTCCTAGCTGAACGATCAATCCCCCGGTACTTGTCATTATACTATACTACATCGATCAGGTACACTGCCTGGTGGGGGTTGTAAGCTTCTCGAGATCCCTCGAGAGGTAAAGCCTGGTGCAATCCCTATGCATCAAGTTTTTGGCGTCGCTGCCAGGGAAATAGTTATTTTCTAGGTTAAGATTTCTTTTTATTATGTCTACTTGCTAGATTCCTTTCTAGTAGGATTTTATTTTTATTTTTAGGTTCTCTTTAGTCTATCTTATTTCTTCGTGTTTTTGTTCGTAACTCTTCACGATCCGACATCATGGACGATGGTAACATCTTTGAGCCCATCATCCCACCACAACAAGACCACCTACAAAACCCACCACTAGCTAACCAACCTCTTAGGCCCCGAACCCTAGGAGAGTATTCCCAACCTAGCCACCAAGGCTATCGAAACACCATTGAGCTCACCTAAGGAGCCAATGTGTCTCCCTTGCGATCCGACACCATTCGGTTGGTGCAAAGCGGATGTGCATTCCATGGACTTTGTTCCGAAGATCCAAATCAACATCTCAAGGACTTCCTTAAAATCGTAGATTCTATAGACCTTGATGTTACAACTAGAGAGTCGACTCGATTACGCCTATTCCAATTCTCTCTACGTGATCAAGCTAGCCAATGGCTTGAACGTTTCCCCGCGGGATCCATCACCTCATGGGATGATCTCACCACTCGCTTCCTTGCCCAATTCTTCCCACCGAGGAAGATTGCAATGCTTAGAAACGACATTTTGATGTTTGAACAACATCAGGGTGAAACTTTCTACGAAGCATGGGCTCGTTTCAAGGATCTCGTCCATAAAGTCCCTCATCATGGTATAAACCTTTGGTTATTAGTTCAGATTTTCTATGATCATGTCGACTATCACACTAAACGTACAATCGATAGGGCCGCGGGAGGTAGATTGTGTGATAAGGACGCCGAGGAGTCTTGGGCAATTATTGAAGAGCTTGCCGCCGATAATCAAGAGATATGGGAGTTAATCATACTATAAAAGCGGCCATCAACGTAATCTCGACACCTGAAGGGACTAACCAAATCTTCGATGAACTCCTATGCAAACTTGAGGCAAAAGTTGACTATTTTGAGGAAAGTCAAAAGAGACCCTTAAGTCCTAGACGGGCTACTGTCAATTCTGTCTCGAAAATGACTTCAACGCCATTATCAGAGTCACCCTCTAGAGAGAATGTTGAGACTTTTCAAAAGTATGCCCCACCTTATTCTCCTCCTGAGAAACTCAGCCCAGAATTCGAAGCCAGAATGAGGGAATATATGGCGACCCATTCTGAGCGGCTTGCTAGATTTGAGGAAGCAGTTTATAAGCAAAAAGAGGAGATACAAGAGAAAATGAATGAGATGATGAGCCTGATGGAAGAGTATGCCTACCATAGAACCCCCGAAAGAATGTTACTATGGAAAGAAAGCGCCATCCCTACTACCCGAGTTGTTAATTCCATCACAATTGTCCACACGGATAATGAGAAGGTAGAAACCCCTACTGAACAAACCGTAGAAGAGCCACCAAAATCCCAATCTTTAAATTACTACCTAAAACATGATATAAATGAAAACACTATAACAAATTGGATAAAGGGTGACGGGCGTAACTAATCTTCCAAACAGGGTTCTGAGAAGGAGGAAGAGGGAAAAGATGAGTATGATACATTACCTGGAGGACCGATATTCGAGAAACTATTGGTACAAAAAGTGGCTACTAAGCAGATGGCGTGTGGGAACTTTGAGATACCGGCCAGCATCGGGAATTTGAAATATCTAAGTGCTTTCGCCGACCAAGGATCGAAAGTAAATCTTATGCCCCTAACTATCTACACCCAACTAACGTCAAAAATGCCTATTCCCACTCGTGTTAGGCTGTCCTTCGCGGGACATTCTTACGTGTACCCCCTGGGAATCGCAGAAGATGTGTTAGTTAATGTCGTAGGATTCATGTATCCCGTTGATTTTATGATCATCGATGATAAGGGAGATGGGTGCATGCCAATAATCCTTGGGGCGCCATTCCTCACCACCGCTAGAGCTGTTATTAAGTATGAAGGTAGGAAAATTGAGCTTAAATCAGGAAAAAGAAATATTAACTTCCCCATGACCCCGCGATATGGGCAAGAGAGTTTGAGTTGGAGAAAGCTCAAAAACAACATTGACACGTCACCTATTCGTGTTCAGGAGAAAATACTTGCATGGGAGGCAAGAATCAAAAGCTACAAGGAGGCTAAACACGAAAGAAGCAAAAGCAATGAAGTTCATGTCGAGTTCGAACACAGTCGACCAGCGAGAAGCCATGTAAAATTCGAGGAAGGGAACTTAGTACTCTTACGACACTTGGAGATAACGATACCTCCCGATAAACCGAGTCCCTGGTGGTATGGGCCTTTCACAATTGAGAGCATAAGCCAAGATGGGATGGCTAACCTGAGAAGTAAAGTAGGAGGAGAGGTGATTGAAAGTATCGACAGATTAAGGCACTACCACCACGATAGTAATGATCACAACTACATGGGGTATATCATCTCAAGGGATGAGGTCACGTAGTAACCCATGACCTTGAGTCTAGCTACAAGACTCGTAAATAAAGAAAAGCGCTTCTTGGGAGGCAACCCATGTTTTGTGTGATTTTTATTTTTGTTTGTTTGTTATTTGCTTCCGTATGCATACTTTATTTTTATTGTTGGTAGATCATGTTTCAAACTAAAATAGTGAAAATACTTTATTTTGTTGTTTGGCTAGTCTTAACTTCATCCAAAGGTATTTCGCAAAAGATAAGTGTAAGGGGAAACCCCAAATATGTTTTTAAGAAACAAAACCGATCATGATTCTCCACAATATTAAGTGAACATGTATATTCGTATTTGTTAGAGTCAAATGCTTGTATCGAGTCATAATGATGTTTTTGCAGGATTTTCCAGGAAGTAGGACGAAGTTTTTCCAGAAATTTTCCGGAAACTTAACATAAGAATTTCTGCAGGTCACTTCTGACGGCGTCACGAGTTTACTCTTGACGGCGTCACGTGTAAAATTCTGGAAATTTTACCAGTTTTGTTTTTCTAACGGAGTCTTAAAGTTTTTGTTGAATCTTTAGTTTTATAATCTTCAGGAAATCTGCAAACATCATTCCACAAGCATTATATCTTATTTTGTTTTTTAGGTTTTGTTAGCATATATAGATTGTCGCCGATTTTATGCGAGGTTGCCTTGTCTGTTTTCTCAGGTTTTACAGGTTATGTATAACAAGAAGATGATTTATATTCTGTAAGGGAAGCTTTGATTGTTCATTTTCTTAGAGGAAGATCTAACCTGGCCACCTTATTATCCATACCGAGCGAATCAGGGGAGTATTTGATTTCATTCGTTTTACTTATTTCACTTTTACATTCTTTACTTGAACATTGGGGACAATGTTCATCCTAAGTGTAAGGGGAGGGTAAAATGATGATACCTTACAGATACACTTTCGCTTGAGTTTGTTTGTTTGATAGTAGCTGTGTAATAAAACTATGAGAAATACTTGTTAGTGTAATTTTAGCGCCAAATTTAAAATTTTTTACAACATTTAGGAGTGAAACTTTAGCCATAGCAAGCGTCTCATGGATAGGAGATTGTATGACTAGCACAAAACCGTACTATTCAGAAAAATTTTCCACCCAAATATGTGAGGTTCGCCTTTAGATTTGATAGGAAAAGCATTTACTATTAGTGCTTATGAGTGTACCGGTAGCATTTAGATTCTAGAACTTGCGTTAGTGATGCACCCCGAGACCGCTAGTGAGACTACATTTGTGTAGTAGGATTTACTACATGATAAGAGGCATTAGGATCACCCTTGTGTTAAACCCGTATCAAAATTACTTGACCATTTAAGTCATATTACTTGGCTAGTTAAGTCAATTAATTTTTCCCACACCTTAGCGTTGTACTCATTTTTAGTACACGAAACCCCTAGTACACCCCTCCGAGCCTATTTTTTCGTTTCTAACTTTAAGCATCTTACTTAAAGGAAGAATTTGTTACACCCCACTTAAATGTATACCCAAATCGCCTTAGCCTTCCGTGTATGCACTCATCTTTAGTGCATTATTGTTATATGTTTAAAACCTAAGTTAATTATCTAATTGATTACATGGTTGCTAAGTCGAGTCATATCCTTGTACATATTGTTTTGGGACGATTGGGACTCATGGGTAAAGTACTTATTTTATGGAGTAATGGGGAAGAACATCAATTATTACCCCCATATGTACGTTAATTTTAAAAGTACTCCAAGTGTTTTGATTATCTTAATTCGAGTCATTAGATTAGTTTATTGTAAAGCATGTAAAAATTCAAGTGTAAGGGGAATTTTCATTCCCTATGATGTATTATTTTGGATGGTAGGGTAAGAGAGTATGCAAAAAAAAAAAAAAAAAAAAAAAAAAAAAAATCGAAAAAATCAAGAAAAAGAAAAAAAAAATTAAAATAAAAGAAAAGATAAAAAACATACAGACTACCATCCCTTTTCATTCTATGTTCATTTTATGTTTTTATTATTTTTGATTTATTAGTTTAAGTCGAGTCTAGTTTTGGCTTAGCAACGCAATATTGTACATGTAATTAACCAAGATTCTTAACTCGCCACCAGTAAAGACTGCCTATATCCAACAAAACCCTGTATTCCATATCCCTACACCTAACATTACAACCCTTTAAAAGACCTCTTTGATAGTTTATCCTAGGTGCTTACGCCATGTAGTGGAGGTTTGATCCTTTCCCAAGCTTATGCTAATCTATTTTGCTATGACAGGTAGTGAGAGATGTTTTCAATTTCCATATTGTGATATTACTTTATTACACCCGAGAGATGTGAGTATCTAAACACTCTAATGACTCGAATCAAGATAATCAAAACACTTGGAGTACTTTTTAAGATTAAAGTACATATGGGGGTAATAATTTGGTGTTCTTCCCCATTACTCCATAACACAAGTACTTTACCCATGAGTCCCAATCGTCCCAAAACAATATGTACAAGATATGACTCGACTTAGCAACCATGTAATCAATTAGATAATTAACTAAGGGTTTCAACAAATAACAATAATGCACTAAAGATGAGTGCATACAAGGAAGGCTAAGGCGATTTGGTTGCACATTTGGGTGGGTTGTAACAAATTCTTCCTTTAAGTAAGATGCTTAAAGTTAGAAACGAAAAAGATAGGCTCGGAGGGGTGTACTAGAGGTATCGTGTACTAAAAATGAGTACAACGCTAAGGTGTGGGAAAATTAATTGACTTTACTAGTCAAGTGATATGACTTAAATGGTCAAGTAATTATGATACGGGTTTAAACACAAGGGTGATCCTAATGCCTCTTATCATGTAGTAAATCCAACTACAAGAATGTAGTCTCACTAGCGGTCTCGGGATGCATCACTAACGCAAGTTCTAGAATCTAAATGCTACCGGTACACTCATAAGCACTAATAATATATACTTTTCCAATCAAATCAAAAGGTGAACCCGATGAGGCGAAAAATGAACCATTTTTAGGGGGTCATTTAAGCCCGGAATTGAATTTATTTGATCAAATATTGCCCTAAATCG
Organism: Artemisia argyi; assembly: GCA_030686995.1. Taxonomy (NCBI): domain Eukaryota; kingdom Viridiplantae; phylum Streptophyta; class Magnoliopsida; order Asterales; family Asteraceae; genus Artemisia; species Artemisia argyi. Next base: position 73,132 of record JARVZY010000398.1, on the reverse strand, counting down.
TTCATTTTGTTATTTTAGGTACTTTGGTAGTGAATTCTGGAAAAGGAAGCATTTTGGACGTTTTTGGAGCATAAAAGTGAAGAAAACGGCAAAGACTTAATTTTCCATGCTGAGAACAGTACCTGACGGCGTCAAGAGGAAAATTGTGACGGCGTCAGGAGTAAAATCCATGACGACCCAGAGAAAACCTGAAGGTGTCAAGAGAAGGGCGTCAAGAGTAATTTTTGTGACGGCCTGCAAAAGGAGTACACGTGACGGCATCAAACCCAGATCTAGGCAGTCCGAGAATTTATTTGGCGGCGAGATGACAGCGTCATACATTTGTTCTTGACGCCGTCACCTCACAAAATCTATATATACTTTTCTATTTTTCATTCATTAAGAGATGAACTTGTGTGGAGAATACTAGGGTCGAACCTAATAAACCCTAGGTCGTTTGTAACAGTATTTTCAAGGGTTTTTACCCCTTGAAACCTTTCATGTTCAATTAAGATAAGTTCTCTTTCAATTCATTCAATATGTGTATGTGTTGTTTGAATATATCTTATGCTTGTCTTGATTTCAACATGCTAGGCTAGATCTTTCATGTGTTTGCTTAGATGTAATGAAACCTAGATGTTAATTATAGGTTGATTGCTTGTTTATAGTTGTATTGGATGAATGATTTCAATCTTAGGCTTAAGAAAACTGGCAGATCTCCATTGTGTAACATGCTTGAACGTCTTAAGAAAAATGAACCGATGTGTACTTGGTTTTATTGGTTGTATTTAATGCATGAGCAAATTCTAGTGATCCCATGTTAGGAGCTTCTCAGCCGTCTCGACATAGGAGTGAAGTAGGCGCTTATAGGATTGGGGAAGTAAGTACGCCACCCCATGAATGGTATTAAGGAATACAATCCGTTATCCACGCAACTGTAACAAATAATTAACCTGTAAAAGATATCTAGGGAGTAGTGAAACCTAAGTAAACACAATTCTCCCATATATTGCTCACACCACTAGTTTAATTTAGTTTATTTTCATTTTTAGTATTTTATTTTGATTGCACCTTAGTAATTGGGTTAGTTGACTAGCAACTAATTCCGCCCAACTCCTTCAAAACCGAGATTTTTACTTGCTTTTATAAAAATATAAAAATATAAAAAGAATCATCCCTCATCTCTAGACCTAGTTTTTAGGTTTTCTAATCCTAGCGACACTATTCCTAGCTGAACGATCAATCCCCCGGTACTTGTCATTATACTATACTATATCGATCAGGTACACTGCCTAGTGGGGGTTGTAAGCTTCTCGAGATCCCTCGAGAGGTAAAGCCTGGTGCAATCCCTACGCATCAGAACCTCACATATTTGGGTGGAAAATTTTTCTGAATGGTACTGTTTTGTGCTAGTCATACAACTCCTATCCATGAGACGCTTGTTAAGGCTAAAGTTTCACTCCTAAATGTTGTAAAAAAATTTAAATTTGGAGCTAAAATTACACTAACAAGTATTTCTCTTAGTTTTATTACACACCTACCATCGAACAAACAAACTCAAGTGCAATAGTATCCTATAAGGTATCATCATTTACCCTCCCCTTACACTTATGATGAACATTGTCCCCAATGTTCAATTAAAGGATGTAAAAGTAAAATAGGTAAAAGAATGAAAACATATACTCCCCTAATTCGTTCGATGTGGATAGTGTGTTAACAAGGTTAGATCTTCCTCCAAGAAAATGAACGTTCAAAGCTTCCCTTCCAGAAATATAAATCATCTTCTTGTCATATATAACCTGTTAAACCTGAGAAAGCAATCAAGGCAACCTCGCGTAAAATCGGCGGCAATCTATATATATACTAAAAAATCCTAGAAAGCAATTTAAGATATAATGCTTGTGGAATGAATGTTTGCAGATTTCCAGTTTATAAAACTAAAGAATCAACAAAATTTTAAGACTCTGGTAGAAAAACAAAACTCGAAAAATTTCCAGAATTTTACACGTGACGCCGTCAGGTGTTGAACCCTGATGCCGTCAAAACTGACCTGCAGAAATCTTTATGTTAAGTTTCCGGAAAATTTCTGGAAAAACTTATGTCCTATTTCCTGGTAAATCCTGCAAAACATTATTATGACTCGATACAAGCATTTGACTCTAACAAATACTAATATACATGTTGATTTAATATTGTGGCGAATCATGATCATTTTCGTTCTTATAAACAAATTTGGGGTTTCCCCTTACACTTAGCTTTTGCAAAATACCTTTATATGAAGTTAAGACGAAGTTAAACAACAAAATAAAGCATTTTCACAATTTAGTTTGAAACATGATCTACCAACAATAAAAATAAAACATGCATACGGAAACATATAACATCAAAACAAATAAAAACACACAAAACATGGGTTGCCTCCCAAGAAGCGCTTTTTCTTTATTTACGAGTCTTGTAGCTAAACTCAAGGTCATGGGCTATCCTATATGTGTGAGCTCCTCGTCGAGGACATCTTTGGGATCAAACTTAGGTTTCAATTTCCTATCGGTTTTCTTGGTACGGTATGACTTCTCAAACTTTTCTCCATCCGGATCATATAAAATCATCTTTATATGCCATGATCTATAACCTTCCTTAGGTAGCTTGTCCCAATTCCATTTACACTTATCCCATTCCCTTTTCCACTTGTTCATCTCTAGGTTGATAGGAATTATGCTTGAACTCAATCATTTTCCTAAAGACTAGGGGATCCTCAAAAGGGTTTAGTTCCTCATCTCTAGCTATGAGTTGTTTCACTGAATGTGTCTTATCAATGAAATCTTTTTCTAAATAGAATGGGCGTTGAGGTCCTATAAAGTTCCTCTCTATCCAAGGTCCATATCTAGACGGTCTCTTATTCATCTCTACCCAATGTGGTGTCGGTTCGTCCTCACAATCGTAGCTATGCTTCTTAACATCATAAACCGACCAAGTCTCACCATCTCCTACCGCTATCTTAGACTCCTTACAATCTATCATGGCACTAGTGGTTGCTAAAAATCCTCTTCCTACTAACAATGGGCATGTAGTATCACTAACCATATTTAGGACATGAAAATCCGCTAAGATAGTCAATCTTCCTAAGTGAACTACTACATCCTTGATCATTCCGACGGGTGGGCAATACTTCCATCCGCTAGACCAATTATTACTTCCGTATCCTCTAACTTTCCTAGCTTAAGAGTGGTGAAAAGGGATAAGGGAATCAAGTTGAGGTTTGATCCTAGGTCGGCTAGTGTGTCGAAAGCTTCGGATTTTCCTATCTTACATGGCGAAACAAATATACCCGGATCATCAAGCTTCTTAGGCAACTTGTATTGAACGAAGGCGATCCTATTTTTACCCAATTTAAGTTTCTCATATTTTTCTAGGATGGCACTATAGTAGGGGGCACGGGCTAAGACATCAATGACAGGGCGTTCAAGGTGGAGATCCTTGAATTCATTGTCAAGGTCTTGTGTAGGAGGTGTTTCAACTATGTTATTGACTGGTTTAATGTCGGATGTTTTATTCAATTGGTCCTTTTGATGAATTTGGTTTTGCTTGAAACACGTGCTCATTGCTTTGACCGAATAGTATTGTCGACAAGAAGTAGGTAACGAAACCGATGATATGGCATTAATGTTTAGTTTCGGGTTCTTGACCGTGTCGCTTGGGAGTGCTCCCATTTCTCGGTCTTTGAGAACTTTCAACAATGTGTCAATTTTATTGGTCATCTCACTTTGCTTTTATTTGAAATCGGCTTCAAACTTAGATATGCGAGCTTCTTGAGATGCCATAAATTTGGACATCAATCCTTCAAGATTATTGGTACTACCATAGTTATTGAAAGGATTGTTGTTGAAAGTACGGTTATAGGGTGGACCGTTTGATTGGTAATGATTCGGTGGATTGGAAGAATTGTTTTGGGGCATGTTTTGGTTTTGTTTCCACCTAAGGTTAGGGTGATTTTTCCAAGAAGGGTTGCAGGAATCACCGTAAGGATTTGGCTCAGGTTTGAAAGTGTACCACTTGTCTCCCGCTTCGTCGGTACGCGAGGATGTGTAATCCGTAAAAGCTTGTCTGGGGAGTTCCACGCAATCACAAGTGTGATGGAGACCACTACATAATTCGCATTAAGAAGTGATTTTGTTCACTTGGCTTGAAGGCTTAGGAGCTTCGTAGGATTTCATGAGAAACTTGACTTGGTCCTCAAGTTCCATGATCCTACGGTCGGGAGTGCTAGAATTGTTCGAGGGCACGGATATTGCCTTGACCGTTTTGTTCAAATCACGGGGATCATTTCAACTTTCGTTGTCATAGAGAGCAAGATCTTCTATGAGTTCACATGATTCTTCCGCACTTAGATCACGTAGCTTGCCACCGGCCAATTGGTCAACGGTTCGCCTTGTGGAGAGATCGATATGGTCATAGAAAATTTGGACTTGGAGCCAAAGATCTATGCCATGATCAGGAACTTTTTGGAGTAAGTCCTTGAAACGAGTCCATGCTTCATATAGAGTTTCACCTTGACGTTGTTGGAACATCAAGATATCATTTCTAAGCTTGGTAGTTCTCCCTGGTGGGAAAAATTGAGCAAGGAAACGAGAAGTGAGATCATCCCATGAGGTGATGGATCCCGCGGGTAAACGTTCAAGCCATTGACTATCTTGATCACGTAGAGAGAATTGGAATAGACGTAATCGGGTCGACTCTCTAGTTGCAACATCAAGGTCTATGGAATCTACGATTTTGAGGAAATCCTTGAGATGTTGATTAGGATCTTCAGAATGAAGTCCATGAAATGCACATCCGCTTTGCACCAACCAGATGGTGTTGGATCGCAAGGGGGACACATTGGCTCCTTGAGTGAGATCAATGGTGTTTCGATAGCCTTGGTGGCTAGGACAGGAATACTCTCCTAAAGTTCGGGGCCTAGGAGGTTGGTTTGCTAGTGGTGGGTTTTGTAGGTGGTTTTGTTGTGGTGGGTTGATGGGATCAAAGATATTACCACCTTCCATGATGTCGGATGGTAAAGGTTACGAACAAAGGAACAAAGAAATGAGATAGACTAAAGAAAACCTAAAAATAAAAATAAAAATCTTACTAGAATGGAATCTAGCAAGTAGACCTAATAAAAAGAAATTCTAACCTAGACAATAACTATTCCCCGGGCTGCGGCGCCAAAAACTTGATACGTGGGAATTGCGCCCTCGCAATAGGTTTTACCTCTCATGGGATCTTGAGAAGCTTACAACCCCCACCAGGCAGTGTACCTGATCGTTGTAGTATAGTATAGTGACAAGTACCGGGGGATTGATCGTTCAACTCAGGAATAGTGTCGCTAGGATTAGAAGCCTACTAAACTAGGTCTAGAGGTGAGGGATGATTCTTTTTGTATTTTTATATTTTATGGAAAGCAAGTAAAATCTTGGGTTTTGAAGGAGTGGGCGGAATTAGTTGCTAGCCAGCTAACCCAATTAACTAAAATGCAATCAAAATAAAATAAAATAAATGAAAATTAAACTAATTTACTAATGTGGTGGAAACAATAATGAGAAAAGTTGTGTTTACTTAGATTTCATTACTCCCTAGATATCTTTTACCGGTTGATTAGCTTGTTACAATTGCATGGATGACGGGTTATATTCCTTAATACCAGTCGTAGGGTCGTGTACAATATTCCCTAACTCTATAAGATCCTACTTCACTCCTATGTCGAGCCGTTAAAAGCCCCTAACATGGGATTATTAGAATTCACTTATGCATTAAATACAACCAAAAATCGTAGTACACCTCCGATCATGTTTGTTAAGACGTTCAAGCAAGTTACCAATGGAAGTCTGCTAGTTTTCTTAAGCCTAACATCGAATACAATCATCCGTAACAATTATAAACAAACAATCAACCAATAATCAACATCTAGGTTTCACTATATCTAAGCAAACACAATAAAAGCCTAGCCTAACATGTTAAAAGAAAGATACACATAAGATAGAATCAAATAATACATAGACAAGTACTTATCTTTATTCAAACATGGAAGAAAGAAGGGTTTGAAACCCCTTCTAGATGCAGGAAATTCGACCTAGGGTTTTTACAAAACTTGTTCCGCAAAAGTTCCATACTTTACAATGAAAAATTGGAAAAATATATATAGACTATGCATCCTAACGGTGACATGTATTAGCCTCTGACGCCGTCAACTCGCCGCCAAGTTGAAATTCGTATTGCCTAGATCCACTTCTGACGCTGTCATGTAGAAATAAGCTCTGGGCCGTCACATGTATTTGGACCCTGATGGCCTAGGTGACGCCGTCAGGCCAATATCAAAGAAAACACTCTGGGCCGTCATGTTGTAAGTACAATATCCACCTCTTTTGTCACTCTTGACGCCATCACTAGTAAACCCTTGACGTCGTCAGGTAGAATTTTGAGAGCTTGCCGTTTTCTTCACTTTTATGCTCCAAAAACGTCCAAAATGCTTCCTTTTCCAGATTTCTCCTCAAAAGTACCTAAAATGACAAAAGGAACGATTTAAGGCAATAATTGATCAAATAATCTCAAATTCGGGCTTAAATGACTCCTTAAAAGCGGTACACTTTTTGCCTCATCAACTAGCAAAATAAACTAGACATTAAGTTACCAATTAAATTATCATTGTTCCACCTCATTCCCCCCCCCCCCCCCCTTTCTCCATGTGGGGAGTTTAAATGAGTAGTATCACCAAGACTTTATGTCTCGATGAATGCATCAAAATTCATTAGCCAATCATAAGACCTCCGTTAGTCCCCAAGACTTATGTTAAACAATCACAAACACATCCTTTGGCTCCAAGGCTTACCATAAATGCATGTTTACACCTCACCCTTTCTATAAGTCATCCTCATGAGTCACTAGCATTGATGGCTTGATCTCATTCAAATTAACTTAAGATTAATACACATTGCAAGACTTAGTGAGCAAGAATATGACTAACTAGGCTTCTTCACCTCCATTGACTAGCCTATATAAACCCTTCCCCCTCTCCATTTTGACACCACCCTTATCACACATAAACACTCTCAAAATTTATTTCATTCTTCAAGAGTTGCAAAGAGAATTGAAGTACAAGACTACTACAACAAATCACTTCAACCTTTGGTGATTTTCTTAAGTTTAGATCCATTCAAATCACCAAGGTTCCATCACAAGTCTTGCAAGATCATAAGAGGAATAGAAGGAGTAGAGATTGTCCTAGCCTTGTCCTTGTTCTAGTTTTCCTTTGTTTAAAGGCCAAAAGATGTAAGCCAAACCTTGTACTCATCACATACTCTTGTTTCTTTGCTTCTATATGCATGCTTAATATGTTGATCATATGGGTACATGGCCAAAACTTATAAAGAAAACCTAAGTTAAAACTTACTTTGTGCAAACTAGTGTAATTAGGCTATTTGTGTAATGAAAGACGACCAAAATATATACATATAACCTTGGGTAAACTTAGGTAAAGATAGAGGATCTTACAAGGATAACGTAACAATTTGAATCACCCAAAACGGACACACGAGTCAAAAGTTATGATCAAAAGAAATTAGCGAAACCGAAAAACTGAATCTGTCCACAAACCTACTGCATGAATTTCGAAATTTTTCGAGGCACTTCTGGTCCGATTCATCAAAAAGTTAAAACACGAAAGTTTTCCGGAATAATGTTTTACATCTAACATTAGGAAACTCGGCCTGAAAACACCAAACAAGGGCAGTTTTCTGCCTCAAAATGTAAAAACAGTTTTCAAACGTCAAAATTTGGTTTTCACAAGTTAAGTAATTAGAAACCATATTGTTTTCAAGACTAGTTACTTACTAAAATAACAATATTCATTCAAATAAACTTTCCTAAGTTTATTCGACCTTCGGAATAGTGTTTTTCACATGTGAAAACCAGTTTTCACATATGAAACAATAAATCATAACTTACAAGTTTTCACAAGTGAAATCATATTCTTAACTTGTAAACCTTATAAGTTTTCACGTGAAACAATAATCCTAACTCATAAATTTTCACAAGTGAAACTATATTCCTAACTTATAAAAGTTATAAGTTTCACTTGTGAAACTATACTTATAAACTTATAAATCCTTATAACTATTATAAACTTCAGGTGTTATATATTGAGCACTACAAAATTAGAGAACTTCATGTGAGGGGTTTCATTTGGTTCAACGGATCGACGAGTTTGTTGGATTGATGAATTAAAGTGTCCTAGCTCCTCGAATGTTTGTTGCATGACCTCTAAATTATGATGGCCCGAATGATAGTACGAGATATATAAACTAAAACTGTTCATAAAACGACTTACATGATCTCAACAACTTACCATGTACTACATCATGATCAACATAACGACTTGTATAGATTCCTTATATTACCTTATCGATATTCCAAAAACCTAAGTCATGTTATCATACTTTAGGTGGTGCGTAGAAGTTTCCAGTCATATTCATCAACTTCGTTATCCACTTATCATATTTAACTCACAGTGTGTAACACCCCAACCCGACAAGGGTAAAATGTCACAAATTATGGTGTTACATCAGAATAAACAGACAGATCAAAAGCAGAAAACTTACTTCAATAGCTAAGGTCAAATTCTTCACTCAGTTCTACACTCAAGCCCAGAAACCATCCCAAAGCTATCTTGAATACCTGTCGCGGAGAAAAGAAATGCGGCTGAGCTACGAAAGCTTAGTGAACGGATATAACAAAAGTAAACTGAAATAAATGTTGAAGAACAGATATATAGTTTGGGAAAACATATTTAGGTATAACAGATAATACTGAACTATGATGTGTAGGTTAAGTAAGGAATCTATACAGTCACCTGTATAAACAGAATCAGAATATACCATGAGCTCAGAAACATATCATAATCATATCATAATCACATAAATTGTACAAGAAGTAGCTAGCTTCATTGTACCGGAAGTGAAAGGAGTACATTGCACATACAACCAATCACTAAGCATAATCATATCATATCATAACAGAAAACATATCTAGGATGCATCCATACGCCCCTGAAAATTAGTGCACATTCATATATAACGGAAGGGACGTGGCAGAACATTACTCTACTGCCCTAGAGTCATGCCATAGGTGCATCTATGACATGGACATGGACATGGAACCCCCATGCCTAGTGAAGCTCATGTAACATAAGGTTCATAATAAAGGTTCAAAACATAGTTGTCATATCAAAAGGTTTAGATAACAAAGTATCCATGTCAAAGGTTCATAACAAAGGTTCATATCGAAGTACATATCACAAAGGAAACCTTAAGGATAAGGTCAGAATATCCGTACCTTGAACAAATGCAAAGCTGACAGAAGTTGACAGATCAAATAACGGAATAGTACTCTTCTTCAGAAATCTACATACGATGTGTTATTCATTAATAATTTATTCAATTACTTACTTATTCATATTACACGTTAAATCTTCTTCCACTTTAGTAACGTTCCCTTTTTGTAGTTTACTTATTATCCAAATTAGTCCTTTAACTTTAATATGTTACGAATGAATCCTTATGTTTTAATAATTTACAATTTACACCCTTTAAATTATATAATCTATAATTCAAACCCTTAATATATATACCCAAATAAACCTTTTAGATATCAAATATTACACATTTAACCCCTAAACTTAATTTATACGAATTACCCTTTAGTTAATTTAAAGTTTACAAAATCACTCACATGTTTATAGAATAACGAAACACACCCTCTACTTTCACAAACCATTCGAACCCTTTACACTTTATAAAACCCTAACCCTAAACATTAATTATTCCATTAATTACTAATCATTAATAATTAAACCTAAACCAAACCCTAACCCTAATCGAACCAAACCTTAACCCTAATTCACCATTTTCCTTTTTATTTTCTTTTTTACTATTTAGCCGATTATAACAAAATTCCACAATAATTAATATATGCTTCAAAAATTATAAAACCTATTTTTCTAGTGTTACATGATACTTATAGGTCTTGAGAAAAATACAAACTTTGCTCATAAATTTTTTTTAACTGAATTCATAATTTATGTTCGATTTAGGGTTTATAACTCATAAACATTCATACGATCAAATAATCATGTATGGTTTGATTCTACTATTTTATACTGATTTTATATGGTATATAAAGTGTTAGAAAAATATCCAAAAGATTTTAAAAGACACGTATAAAGCTGCTCGAATTTTCTTTTCTCGGCTTGATTAAATCGACACCAATAAATCTCCAAAGCTTACGCAATCGAACCCACAGCCTCTCCACTATTTTTCTGGTGTTCTTAGGTTTGTAAAACGTCTAATAAAAATATGAGAGAGCTCCAGAATTGTTTGTCGACTTATAAGGGTTTTTTTTAGAGTCGGTTATGGGTTAAAATCGTTTTTAAGGTTTATAAGATTTAGAAAACGTGATTTATGGGATATATATACAGTATAAGATTTGTTTTAGCTGTATAAATATTAGGATAAGTTCTACATAAAAGATTACATAAGTTTCCTAATTAATTTAGGATTTATTTCTATTTTAAACAATATTATATATATATATATATATATATATATATATATATATATATATATATATATATATATATATATAATAATTCGATTCCTATAATTATTTTACAGAATTTATTTTATTTTTATCTTTATAAAAGTGACATATTTAATCATACATTAATTACTTTGATCATATGTTGCCAATTTCCAAATTTCTATGGTTTTTCTCTGTATTAAATAAGTGTTATTACAAATTTGAAAACATAAGGGCATTTTGGTCATTTTACATGTTTTAGAATTTAAGGAATTACACAGTGAGTCATAGCCCCACTTTTCTCGTTTTAATTGTTTATTTAACTCTTTGGGGGAGATACATGCTTAACTACTTTCAATTTCTAACTTGATAATTTGAAAATTGTATGCTTACTATTTGAATGATAATTGAATACCTCGCAATTATCAGATAATTGAACACCTCGCAATTATCACTATAACTATTTGGAAGATAATTGAATACCTCGCAATTATCAGATAATTGAACACCTCACAATTATCAGATAATTGAACACCTCGCAATTATCACTATAACTATTTGGAAGATAATTGAATACCAAGCAATTATCAGATAATTGAACACCTCACAATTCTCATTATAACTATTTGGAAGATAATTGAATACCTCGCAATTATCAGATAATTGAAGACCTTACAATTATCACTATAACTATTTGAATAATAATTGAACACTAAGTGCAATGATGTAAACTATATTTTAGCAGTGGGTTATGAACACATAGGTTGCAAGTTTTGTATGGGCGAAACTTGGAATTGAATGGATTTACAGTGCCTTTGCTATGTGAACATTCTTTCAAGGCTTTACATGTTAAACAAACTTTATGAACTCAACAACCTTTGTATTGACACTTTTAGCATGTTTATCTCAGGTCCATAATGATTGAGTCTGGCACGGAGGAGCACGGATACTCAAGAAGGCTATAAATTTTATTATCACTCAAAAACTAATTTAATGTAATTTGTAAACCGTGAAACTATTGGGACATTATTTTGTAAACTCTGATATTTATATAATTGGAATGATAAATCTTTTAAAGCGACTCAATTAGAGTTCGTTTTCTATTGTTATAACTGTTGTGTCATGAAGTGACACCCAGTTTGAATTCTGTTGCGTTCACGAAATTGGGGGTGTTACGATCAGGATCTCGAGGATCGCGAAAACCATGAGGCTGATGTATAAAAACAGTTTTTCTGATAAAAAAAAACCCCATGCAGAAAGGCATTCTTGACATCAAGCTGATGAACAGGCCAATGTCGAGAAATAGCAAGACTTAGAACTGTACGCATAGTAGCCTGTTTTACAACCAGGCTAAATGTCTCATCAACATCAATACTTGTGAGTTGTGTACTGCCATTCGTCACAAGGCGATCCTTGTAGCGACTAAGACTACCATATGCATTATGTTTGTGTCGGAAAATCCACATAGAATGATTAATGTTCGCGTCCGATGGTCGAGGCACAAGAATCCTAAGCATTATTTTTAATTAATGCATTATATTCATCTAACATAGCACTATGCCAATTGGGGTCGTTGAACGCTTGGGTCTATGACTTGGGAAGCGGGGAAATGGTAGACACATGCAATGTAAAACGTTGGGTAGGACAATTACAACCAACACGAAGCGAGTGACCCCTGGGTTAGTTGACATGGGATTGGGATTCATATTTTGGGCTGGTGGAATAGTACTAGTGGGTTGTGCTACGTTTGAATTTGTAAGTAGCCGTTTGATGTGAGGGGGTAGGCGGGTTAGGCGTAGTAGTGGGCTAGTGAACGGGTAGTGGTTTGGTGCCTAGGTGTTGGGCTGGCGCATGATTTTTGGGCTTTTAGGTGGGATCTGGACTCGAAGCATTTACTGGACCGGGTGTGGGACGTTTTGGAGAATTGTTGGGCTGTTGGGTGGGATTTGGTCATTAATTGTTGTAGGATAATGTTTGGTGACGTGTTGAGAAAAGTGCACGAGGGTGATGAATTAGGTGTCATGGAACCGTAAGGAAATATCGTCTCATCAAAGGTGACATAACCAGAAATTATAATCTTGTTTGTGTTGAGATCAAGACACTAATACCCGCGATGGTTTATGGATACCCAACAAAAATGGATGGTGTAGCACGAGGTTCAAGTTTGTTATTGGTGTGTATGTGAGGATAGTAAAGGTAACCAAAAACACAGAGATTCATATAATTGGGTGTTGTCTTATAAAAGCGAGTATGAGGGATTTCATTATCTTTTTCGGTGGAAGGCAAGTTATTCAAGAGATAGGTCGCCATGTGGAGGGCTTCAACCAAAAATGTGGGTGGTAAGTGTGCTTGAAATAAAAGGTTCGGATAAGGTTGTTAATTGTACGTATCATTCCCTTAGACTTACCATTCTGTTTAGATGTTTTGGGGCAAGAGAAATGAATGGTAATACTATTAGATGTAAATAATTGGTGTAGAGCATTATTGTCAAATTCACCTCATTATCACGTTGCAAAGATTTGATGTCACAATTAAATTGGTTCTTAATAAATGCACGACAATGAATAGACTTAGACAACATATCAAACTTGTTGCGTAACGGATACACCCATAAATAATGTGAAAAATGATCTAAAAACAAAACATAGTATTTAATACCCGTAATACTCGACAATGGCAAAGTCCATAAGTCGGAACGAATAATATAAAAAGGAGACTCAACAATAGTTTCAGAAAACAAAAAAGAAGCCACGCGTGCTTGCCAAGCTGACAAGCATGTCATAGTACGAGAGACTCAGTCTTATTACAATAAATGAAATTACTAGAAACAAGAGAACGCAACACATCACTTCCTAGATGTCCAAGTCATTGGTGCTATGTACGTTGACCGACAAGAAAGGCTTGAGGATAGGAGTTGGGGTGGTAACATGATAGAGATCCCCACTGCTATCATATCTGATGAGGATTTTTCGGGTCCAGTAGTCCTTCACAAGACAACCGAACTCATCAAACTCAATGGTACATTTATTATTACGTACAAACTTACAAACATGTATCAAATTTTTAACAATATTAGGGGTAACGAGTACATTATTTAAGTGAAGGGTTTTGTGAGGGGTAGTCAAAGTGTTATGGCCCGTGTTGGTAATGGGAATTGAATTCCTATTACTAACAAAGACAGATGGATAAATGTAAGAATTAAAAACAATACTAAGATTATTTGCACATGAGTTAAGATGATAGGATGCACCAGTATCCATGTTCCAATTAGCATAAACCGGATCTTGAAGTGTCATTGTGTTGTACGCCTGAGGAAGAAGCGTTTCCTGAGAATCCAAACCATACACAACCTAAGAAAGAAAAGCCTGTTACTGTGGAGAAATATTAGGCGTGACCTGGTGTGAACCCGAGAGCCCAAAGCTGTTAGTCGTAGCCTGTTGAGTACCGAACAATCCAAAACCAGGCGGTGTGGGCCTGGGGCCCAATAAAGAGTCCGGCTGGTGATTAATTGTGCAGGGCGATTTGGCTTGGCTCATTTGGGCTATGATTTTTTGTTGGGCTTGCAAAAGAGCCAATAGTCTTTGGTTACCAAGTATGTTATGATTTACTAGACCAAGCCTAGTAGATAACATGTTATTCATTTGGCCATGAGAAACATTATTGTTTCCAGTAACTTGCCTCACCGTGGTATTTGTTCGAGAAGTATTGCCAACACGAGTTGTATCATGTATGAAACGAAAGTATTTCCCCATCTACAAAATCTGCGAGAAAAATTGCGGCATACCTGAGGTGAATTCATACGAGTGTCTCATGTGTAACGAGAGTCTTGGCCCCTAGCATTAGTGGTCTCGACAATAAGGACTTGAGGTGCCGAGGAGGATGTGTTTGTGGAAATAGGTTGTGGTCGAGAATTAAGTCTCATCTCTTCGGTGGGTACCATGGATCGTTTGGTGTCAAGATCAGGAAAAAGGTCCTTATGAGCAATGACGGTAGCAAGGTTTGCATATTTTTCACTTAGCCCGTTAATAGCATAGGTAACAATATCATCTTCGGACATAGAAGAACCAAGATCATTTGATAGAGTAACTGTAGATTCTATTTTACGAAAACAAGCACCGACACTAAGATCGCCCATTTGAATGACACGTAACTCACCTTTTAAAGCAATAGTTCGTGCACATTTGTTGTCGAGAAAGATTTTCTAAACTTGATCCCAAGCATCTTTAGCAGTGGGAGGGTTTGCCTTGATTAGTCTACCTTGAAGGGTAGGACCGAGCGTGATAAAGATCCATGACTTTACGATGAAATCAACAGTTAACCATTCTTCAATTGGAGGAGATGAGGAGAAGCTCACGAAAGCACTTTGGTTGTGTGTTAGGAAACCAAAGTTGTTACAATGAATTTTGAAAAAATAACACTAAGATGAGCAATTTAACTCATCTATATCAAGTTTAACAGGGACTAAGTTGTTGATGTTATGCACGGAATAGAGTTTTTCAACGAGGGTGAAGGTAGGAGGTGGTGGAGGTGGATCATTGTTAGTCATTATGGAGGCTGTGAAGGGGATTAGTGACAATAAGGTGGAGGAGAAGGATTGGTGATTTTGTTAGGGTTAAATATGTTAGGAGAGGATTGGCTTAGGCTGATACCATATTAAACCTTATATTTGATTGATTATGAATGATTATAATTAGAGGTGCAAGTTTGAAACCGGTTTTTTTTTTACCGGAAAAAAAACCGGTTTTTTAAAAAACTGAACCGGTTAGACCGGTTTTGGGTTTTCCCCAGACCGGTTTTTTTACCTGTTTTAACCGGTTTATATATATATATATATATATATATATATATATATATATATATATATATATATATATATATATATATATATATATATATATATATATACTCGTTGCTCCCCCTTCCCCCCCCCCCCCCCCCTTTTTTTTTTTTTTTTTAAAAAAAAAAAAATTGATGTTAAAGATGTAGATGTACAAGATTTTTTGGAAGAAATTGATCTTAAGTACTTGAGTATAACGGGTGATGGTAATGCCGAAGCTCGATCTACTTGATTACACTAATATGTTTTCGGGTGATGGCCATGCCAAAGCTCGAAATGTATTAGTATTTATATATTTTTATGATTGTATTGTTTAAATAAAAGTTATGATTGTATTGTATAAATAAAAGTTATGATTTTATTTTTTTAGTTGTATAATTGTATTGTTTAAATAAAAGTTATGAGTATATTGTATAATTATATGTTTGATAATTAACAAGTTTATTAAATAAATGTTCGAAGTTTTTAGTAAAACTCCGAACAAAACGAACTGGTAAAAAATCCGAATCCGAACATTTATAACCGAAAAAAACGAACCGGTAAAAAACCGATAAAAACACCGATTCCGAAAATTTATAACCGAAAAACCGATTCCGAACATTTATAACTAAAAAACCGATTCCGAAAAACCGAACTGAACCAAAACCGGTTATTAAAAAACCGGTTTTAACCGGTAAATTTGCACCTCTAATTACAATAGAGTGAATATATGCTAATGGGCCAAATACAAGCCTAAGACTAATCACTATTGGGCTAGACCCATAAATATCCGCTAACAATGACTATCCCCGCTCAAGGAATGATATTTTCTTTTTTTTACAAACTGCATCTAGAAAAACTGAGAAACTGTCGGTATCATGGTATATCCACAAATCTAAACCAGGTGATAGTAACTTGTTACAAATCAGCAATAGTGGGCCCCGTTTGTTAAGGAGATCCGGCTATACAAGTTGAACAATGACTTTATTTATAAAACAACGAGGTTTTAAACCCGCGCGTTGCCGCGGGGTGTTTTTATACAACTAATTCTCATACACATGTAAAATTCGAAATATATTTTACCATTACTGTATAAAAACCGCTCTAGATTATGCTTTTTAATCTGTTTTGAAAGATATCATTAAGTTACAAAATTAACTCACTAAGAGTACACAAAAGGGTTATAGCCCGCGCTTCGCTGCGGGATATTTGGCTAAAGAAGTATTATTCTTTAACAATATACTTCGTATTCACGCATGCTATAAAATAGAGCGAAAGAACCATCATCCCATGGGACAATCATGGCAACATCTTGAAGAAAGCATCATTTCAGGCATATATTGAATCTGCTTACTGATTGATTCAGGCATGATCATTCTGTCTAATATGTTGTGCATTTCTGGATCATCTGAGTTCGATTCAACAATCAATGAGGCCAAGTAAAATTCGACAGTTGGTTTGTATTCCTGCAAGATACATAGCTCTCCTGTCATTTGCCTGTTTTTATGCAAAATATAAATAACTTAAAAAAAATCTTTAAAAGGTAAAAGAAAGCTCCAATCTACAAAAAAAAACTTTGTTTAGATGTAGTACCTTAAAGCTTTCATATTTAAAATGCTACTATGGAAGCGTTCAATTTTTGTTCTAAAGCTAGAGCTAATTTACCATATACTACTATTACGTAAAACATAAAGATATAGCTTGCAAGTACAACTTCCATTAACTAAATTGGTAACTACATCAGATCATTCACTGCAGCTGGTGAATTGGTGGAAGATTTCTGTTAATATATCAATTCAACAACTTTTCTAATAAGATTGAAAAAAATTCCGCAAGTCAAACACCACGCGAACCTATTTGGACATGTTAGCCAGTCCAAACATCTTGTTCCATGCTAAATAGATATTGTATTTGCTACCAATAATCCTAGACAAAATAGATATGTTGCGAAGTAACTAACATGAACAGTTAACGGTGAGCCTTAATGTATTCCAATAATCGATTTCCATGTGCCAAAATCGATTGCAACTTTATCATCTCTAGCTTATAGTATTGCAACAATTAAACGAAATTCCCAAACCCACTCATAACAAACTCACTTCTAAACGTACCTTGACATTAATCTTTCTGGATGTCATCCACTGTATCATCAACATGCTTTTGTTGTTTGAGCTCTTGTGCATTGGTCTGAGCTGCATGGTCGTACAACTTGACAAATCAATAATTAACAAATGAATATATGTAATTATGTTTTTGAGTATTAAAAAAATAGATATAACAAGGCTATAATGTGAACCTAATGTGTGAAAAAGCTCTCTTTTAGCAGATTGAGAAGACGAAACAGAGTGGTTCAGTTAATTGTTGGCGACAATGATTTCTGCAGACTGTTTTGTCTTTTCGCGATCTGTAATGATGAAAAGTTTATCAACTTAATAGCACTTTAAAATTTAAAGTGTAAAAAGTTCTGCATGTTTGTGTGACTGACACTTCCGCCGTCACTGTTGCCTAGGTAGCAGTCACTATTGGAGCCTCGGTTTGGGATTCCGATATGCCTGTAGTGACAACACCATAAGGATTTTAGTAAAAAGGCTTTTGACAGTCGATCAACATTTTACAATGCATGGAGGGTTTACACTAATCTAAAAGTAATAGGCAAACAGGTGGATTTGGAACTTGCAATATAGATAACTATGATAAGCATTTCACTTATATTTCGTTAGAGTTAATTTGCAAAATAGTGGCTTAAATAGAGTCTATGACAAATGCATTTAAGCGATTAAACAAAGTAATAACTCATGATAAATTGACACACAAAAGTAGGATTGAGCTTAAGTCGAAGGCCGAGCCGACCCGACCAATCCAGAACTAAACCACGATATTTCGAAATACTGTAAACCGAAAGTGAACCAAAATGCCTCCCTTGATTTTGGCCTATTAGCCGGGTATAATAGGTCTTTGTTAGAACGGAACTGTGCCAACGGGAAATAAAATCGGGCCTTCAATAATTGTACTACTATAAAGTTTATGTGTGGTATGAGATGTTTAAAATGAAGGCCTAAGTTTATTTTCTACTAATCTAAACCCCTTTTAATAAGCTCTAAAGGCAAAGCTTATAAGCATATCGAAACAATGAAATGGGTCAATGTATATAAGCATATGAAAACAAAAAAATGGGTCAGAGTCAATAAACTTATTTGTTTCCTGCTTAAGATATCTAATAAGCAAAGACGTAACTCAAAGGCGAACTTACTTGCACAAAAGCACTGTAGTGACCACCAACCATTCCACCATAGTGATTACTTAGTCCATATAGCTTGTAGCGAAAAGAAGGTTGTTAGGGAAATACCTGAAATTTGTAACATGAATTCCTTTTAGAGAGAATGTGGATCAAGAGGCGTAATAAAGCACAAAACACTTGAGACATCTTACTTCCAAGGTTTTATATAGAGAGATATTCTCAAAACTTATTTGGTTTAATTTTGCCTGTGTGTAGTTGCACGGTGTCTAGAATACCAAAAAGGGGTTGAATTAACGTAAAGTGAATTGAAGACAGGTAACCGCGATGACGAATAGAATTACAGACAGCAAAAACAAAAGGAACCAACAACAGTCATCCAAAATATTTCAGTAGATGTGGCAAAAAAAAGGCTTATCGGGTAACGGGTAAAATAGGTAATTTTAAATGGCTTGAGCTGCAACATCTTTATTCCAAAACACATTTTGGGTGAGTTTTAATCCATTTGATATGCTGCCTTATTAGGCAATTTTTTTTACCCGTTTATAGGCCCAGGCGACCAATTCAGTAGTAAATGGTTCAAAAACATCACCTCAAGAAAATAGTTTAAACATTCCTTACCAATTACGCTAAAGTACTCCAAGTTGTTTTTTCTCCTGTGCTAGTGTTCTGCAAGTGATTACTGGTGTTTATGGTTTAGATTGGTTATGAAAAGCTTACATTAGCCGAAGATGGACTTGATGCCAGATGAATTTCAGTAGCAAGAATGTGTGAATGCTTGTGTATGTTGTTGAACTGAGACATTTTAGAATACTTCATAACCCCAAGCTGAGTTTGAATCTCTATCCATTGGCTAGAGGTGATTAAAATATTCAAGGATCGGAAGAATGCCACACATAGAACAACGACCTGCAACAAAAACGATCAACAACTTATGCCATTTATATTAAAAAATATTCCATCAAGTAAATTCACATTTACAGTTAATATTCAAGATACTAAATGTCCATTCTTGTGATGAATCAAAGGATAGCCATTCAAACATTAAGTGCTACCATAAAACTGTCTAGTCCAAGTTTAGTGTGCATCAATTCAATCATTAATTTACTACTTATATCTGTTATCTAAAAGAGAATCTCTTAGATTTTGAGCTTGACCGGGACTGTGCGCAAAGTACCCATATAAAGCTCATTAATATAAAACATGTATCTAGCAAAATAATCAACCTTCCAGCTTATTATACACATCAGTTCTACAACATTGACTCTTTCCACACCTGACACAATCTTCAACCTTACTATGAACAGATGAGAATATTCAACTTTTGATCTATTATTTTAAGCAACTTGCTACAAATCGAAACAAAAAATAACAAATCTAATTAATGAAAAGTAACAAACCTGAGAACCCCATCCAATAACACCAATCTGCTTGATACATTTGAATGCATCAGGCAACAAATTGGAATAAATCTCTTACTCACCTCATACTACGTTAAATAAATAAATAAAAACATCAGATACAATAATGGTACCTTCCTCTTTATATTTAAACAGATAATGCTTATTCATAAAAACAGCTTATTTGGTGTCAAAACACATTGTAAGATAAATTGATTGGATTGATTTATTTTAGTTTTCCTAAACACATAGTTTTTTAGCTAACTTATTTAGGTGCTTATTTTTGCTTATCCAAACACTCTGTTAAAAAATGTTTTTTAAAGGGCTAAAAAGTATGCTTTTATTTAAAATCACTTTTCAAAAACCATACACAAAGACAATATTACAGGCACAAAAGTTACCCAATTTAGCCCCCACTTCAGGATCGAAATACAATGATTTCAGTCCCATTTTATCACCTAAACCCACCAATTCCAGCAGCCAAACGCGTCCACTTCAGGCCCCATATCATCAACGCACTCCAACATCCATTACAGACCCCAAAACTTACCCATTTTAGAACGGCTACTGCATGAAAGTTAACGATTCTGGTGTATAAGTATGTGACTGATAAACATATATAAGTATGATAGAATAAATGTGTCATCTTCTCATAGAATAGATTATTTTTTCGGCTTAAGGGCTTATTTGAATTTGAAAAAGCTTATTAGCTAACTTTTTTTTGGTTATGAGCTTATATCCCAAAATCAAATAAGCCCAGTAGTCGGGAAATTAAGGTAATCCAAACATCCACTAACAAAACATCTAATCCATACTATCCAAACCTTAATTCGCACTTAAAATCTGGATGACACAACTCAAAAATGACTTTCAGTTTGTTTAGTTACTTTAACATTTGCATTGTAACTATTACTACAGATTCATAGTAAAACATCTCAATCTCAAGACAAAAACCAAAACCAACAATGTTATGCATCAGGATGACATCTTTTTTTAAAGCACCTTTTCTTTTTTTCATAGCATTAACCATCTCCAATTCTATCATACATTTTACTACAAAATAAGCCGACACAGCTAAAGATGTCGACGTCCTTCATATACAATTTTATCATACATTTTTTTACTACATTCAACTATAAAAAATTAAGTTCGTGAATTTCATCAAATACTTTAACTTGTGTCAAAACTTTCATCAAACACATGGTAGGCACACTTCTACTTACCTTTTCCACACCAATCAGACACAACCCCAATTCCCAATTTATCCTAAACATCATTAATAAACAACACACCTTGTGTAATCGTTGTTGTTGATGATCCTATCCCAAAATATAGGCACCTGCAAAATTTTATTAAATCCAAAATTGCTCAAACCAACAATCACAATCTTTAATTGAAATTATAGAAGTGAAACCATAAAAAATAATCTTACAATCTAACCTTAAAATCAGGTCCAAAAACCCCTTGACCAAGCTTATTTTCAAAATTATGAACACCAACTCTTTCCACTTTTTCTGCACCTATACATCATCATATCACAACGGCTTCCTAAAAAACAGATAAAAATAAAAATTCAATACGAATTATAAAAATATACTAAAGATTATTACCTTTCCAATCATAGCTACAAAAAAAGCGGATGGTGGTATTTCTTTCTCTGGAAATTCATAAATTGATTTAGGGTTACTCGATGATTGTATCAAAAAAATAATTATTTTGATTAGCGGTAGATTCACCCATGGATTGTGTGTGTTTGTGGTTTGTGGTTTGTGGAAAATGGACGGATCTAGAATCTGTGAGAGAGAAAGGAGAGAAGTTTTGTACGCGTGCTATAGCCTCTCCTGTAGCTACCCTCACAAAATCACTATAGATAAAAACGACGTCGTTTGGCTTAAAAGGGAACAGGAAACCACGGCTATTAGTATATAGGTTGAATATACTCCGTATTCGCTAATCATGTCTGTTTGGAAGCAATGATCAGAATTGCATAGGCGTTCACTTCAGTTCATAAAAAATAAAACCCAAACACCACTTTTTCTAGTCTGTCTATTAACGCAAATTCATTGTCAAAAAAAGTATGTTGTAACAAGGACAAGTGTATCTAGGTAGACGCATTCCCACAACAGTTGACTGCCTCTCTAGCTAGCACACGTTATTTGAAATGGTACCAATAGTAGACTTAAATAACGCGATAACCATTTTTATTGAGCGGAGACAGAAATTTAAGTTTGCAAACGACGCCTACATTATGTACTGTAAAAGACCTACCCACAAACTTTAAGTCATTCTAATAAGATATTCATAACTTGTTACACTATGCTAAGGCGTGTAGTATAGCTAGCAAAATGGAACTTTACTAGCTTGTGTAGAAGCTTATAAGAGCATATGGTGTATACATACCGTTGGACTACCCACAAAATTTAAGTCATTCTAATAGGATATTCATAACTTGTTACACTATGCTAAGGCGTGTAGTATAGCTAGCAAAATGGAACTTTACTAGCCTGTGTAGAAGCTTATAAGAGCATATGGTGTATACATACCCACAAAATTTAAGTCATTCTAATAGGATATTCATAACTTGTTACACTATGCTAAGGCGTGTAGTATAGCTAGCAAAATGGAACTTTACTAGCTTGTGTAGAAGCTTATAAGAGCATATGGTGTATACATACCCACAAAATTTAAGTCATTCTAATAGGATATTCATAACTTGTTACACTATGCTAAGGCGTGTAGTATAGCTAGCAAAATGGAACTTTACTAGCTTGTGTAGAAGCTTATAAGAGCATATGGTGTATACATACCGTTGGACCAGCCAACAAAGAGGCAGTTGTTGCACAACCATCGGAGCAAAATCCTGAACAGAAATAATGACCATATCTACCAATCACATGTTGTTTTCTTCACTTATTTGAGCCTGAAGTATTGGACCTGCATGCTGGCAGGTTCCATTCCCCTCGACGTGTCATTTCATATGGCTAATAATTTATATTTTGTAACAAGATCGACTAGGAAAATCTTAGGCTGTGCATACGCACAACCCATGCAAGACCGTAGCAACTTGTTAAAATCACCTTTGTTGTTAAGACTTAAAGAGACATTTTATTTCATTGAAGTTGATTCAGGTATTCAACTAATGGCTGATATCTGATAAACACATGTAAGAATGAAAAACAAAAACGAAAAAGAAACTAAGAATTCTTGTTGATGCCACGTCCTATGTCCCAAACACTTAAGATGTGAGAATGGTTAGTTGATATGTGTAAACGAAGGAGCTCAAATGAAGTTGAGTCAGCTTTTTTAATCTGGACACGTGTTTGATTTTCATGATGTATACGCGTTTAATAGAGAGGAAATGAGCTGATTTTATATACTAGTAGTATGAAATACTAACAAGAAATGCTAACAACAGCTCAAAGAAATGCGTTTAACAACTTTCATTTAAAGATAATGTTAATACTGAGACATAAATTAAAACAACTTTCATATTTTTCGCTTGTAAACCAATTGGAAAAGTGCATTTCAAGATGTGTATGAGGAAGAGAAGAAATAATTACGTACTGATTACTGTGATTGTGTTTGGACATTTAATATTTTAGTCAAAATGTGAAAAGTTGGCTGTAAACCATAACGAGTTGTTTTTGGCAAAATCTTTTTCATAATAACAACGTACACAGAATTTTCTTCTGTTAAAGTTTTGGCCCAACTAATAAGTTGATGTTCATATTTTTGAATATTTTGTTATAGAGAATAAAAATAATTAACCGTGTGTCCGTGTTTAATATTCTTGATCGGCACGGTTTTACCAATTCAAAAGGTGAGTTGAAAAATGTGCAACACCCATAAAATATAGGGAAAATGGCAGGAAAATGCACCATACTTGCCACTTTTTGTCATTGTATGTAGCGACCTTTTTTTTTATGAATTTGGCCATAACTTTTCAAATCCGTGTCATTGTGTGTATCGGTGACTTGTTTGACCTGTTACAGCAGGTTGACTTAACGATAGTTAGTTTTATTATTGCAATGTTAGTCCTTTGCACGTTTTCGACCGTTTTTACGCGTTTTCGTCCGTTTTCGCACGTTTCCGTCCGTTTTTTGCACGTTTTTGTCCATTTTTGTCCGTATTTACACGTTTTTGTCCGTATACGCGCGTTTTGGTCCGTTTGGAAAAAAAGATTCGAATTTAAAAAAATTAGAAAATAAAAAAATTTAAAATAGAAAATAAAAAATTTCCAAAAAAATAAGAAAATAAAAAAAATTCAAAATTTTTTTTTTCGAAAAACAAACATAAGAAAATAAAAAAAATACAAAAAAAAAATTCAAAATTTTTTTTTTTCGAAAAACAAAAATAAGAAATTAAAAAAATTTCAAAATTCTTTTTCAATTTTTTTTTCGAAAAACAAAAATAAGAAAATAAAAAAAAATTCAAAATTTTTTTTCAATTTTTTTTTCGAAAAACCAAAATAAGAAAATAAAAAAAAAATCAAAAAAAAAATTTCGAAAAACAAAAATAAGAAATTTTGATTTTTCAAAAAAAAAAATTTTGAAAAAAAATTTTGAATTTTTTTTATTTTCTTATTTTCTTATTTTTGATTTTCGAAAAAAAAATCGAATTTTTTTTATAATCTTATTTTTGTTTTTCGAAAAAAAAATTGAAAAAAAATTTTGGATTTTTTTTGAATTTTTTTTGATTTTCTTATTTTTGTTTTTCGAAAAAAAAAAAAAAATTGAAAAAAAATTTTGAATTTTTTTTTTGGAAATTTTTTATTTTCTACTTTAATTTTTTTTTATTTTCTAATTTTTTTTAAATTTGATTGTTTTCTTCCAAAAGAATGAAAAACGTGTGAAAACGTGTAAATACGGACAAAAACGTGTAAATACGAACAAAAACGGACTAAAACGTGCAAAAAACGGACGAAGACATGCGAAAACGGACGAAAACGTGTAAAAACGGTCGAAAACGTGCCAAGGACTAATGTTGCAATAATAAAATAAACGATCGTTAAGTTAACAGGCTTCATTTAGTTATTTATAAACTGTCGTTAGTATAAAGGACTAACGCTGCAATAATAAAACTAACTACCGTTAAGTCAACCTGCTGTAACAGGTCAAGCAAGTCACCGATACACACAATGACACGGATTTGAAAAGTTAGGGCCAAATTCATAAAAAAAAAGGTCGCTACATACAATGACAAAAAGTGGCAAGTATGATGCCTTTTCCTGCCATTTTCCCTAAAATATAAGAAAAGTCTAAACGAATATATTTATCATTTTAGATGAGTAAATAATAAAGTACTATCATTTTATTAATGATATAAGACATGTCTTATAAGATTGTAATTAAGCCAAGCTAAACTCGAGCTTGAAAGGGCTTGAGCTTGGCTCGAAAATCACAAAGTAGGTTCGAGCTTGACTCGATAGCTCGACAAGCTATAATCATCCAAGTTTGAGCCCGGCTTGAGTAATATTTGAATAAGGTTCGAGCTCGGCTCGAAAAGCTCGAATTTATACATAAATATTGTATTTGATAGCCAAACTAATCAATAAAGTCAAGTAAACACGCGATAAACTTATGTGCAAAGAACATATACAAAACATTAGAGCATTAAGGGTTAAAAAGTTCATCTACGATAAATATTTAACTATTAGACCAATATTCACATTAGTCATCTATTAAATTGTTTCCACTCTCTCCTGCCAACATCTTATCGTAAAACATGTCCACCTCATTTTTAAATGCCGATTCAAGACCCATGTCAATAAAAACAACTCGCCTTTGTGCATCTTTCTCCCGTTTTAGGTCTCGGGTCAGTGACATAGAGGTTGGACACAAATATGAGACGACGTTTAGTGATAGGTGCTTGATGGTGATTTGAAAATGATTGCTAATGAGTTATTGCGAAGTGATTTGAGCGAAGAGACTAATGTTAACAAAAGATAAGCTCAAGCTTTCATTAACGGTTTCTTTGTTAAGAGTTTTATTTATTATTTATTTTTTATTTTATTTTTTTTCCGATGTAGATCTAGTTGAGTTTTGTTTGTTTTAGGGTTTTAATTGTTTTTTTTAACAATTTTTAAACATAGGTGTTTAATCAGAGTTTTATTTGTTTTAGTTGTGTTTGGCCAGAGTTGTTGCATATGTTTTGTGTGATTATTCAGTTAAATAGTAGTTGCCGGAATACTCGCATAAGGAAATGATGGTGACATGGAATCATTGTGACATGGAATCATTGTGAAGTATGGCGAGATATACACATGGGTTGTGTTATATTAACCCTCCCTACTAGGGAGAGTCCACCTACTTTAGTCAAAATGTACAAGTTTTAATGCAGACAGTACATGCGGCGGCAGCTGGTCAAAGTCAACATACCCTCCCTAGGGAGGGTGTGGTTATCCTACCCCATACACATACACTTTTACTTTGCACACATAATTTTGCTTGTTCCCACACATCAATTTGCTTGTCCTTACACACAAATTTATGTGTGCAAAATAAAAGTGTATGTGTACATATCATCTCCCTTGATGAAAATAATAACATGGCAAGTACACTTATGTATTATACTTCCATGTCATAATAAGGGGGTGACAGTCATACCTCACCATACTTCACCATGATTCGTCATTAACCAATCAAATCAAGTCAACACATTCCATGATTCACCATACCTCAACATACTTTTTTAGTGGCAACTATATATATATATATATATATATATATATATATATATATATATATATATATATATATATATATATATATATATATATATATATATTTGAAAAAAGCCTCAAACGGCTAGAAAATTAATGCCCTAATGTTCGGATTTTTTAATGCTTCAACACATGCCGATTTGGTAAACATTACCGAAATGCTTGCCGAATTCATCATACCGAAGGCCAGGCAATGGCCATGCCGCTCGGCATGGTCCATGCCGAAGTTGATACCGAAGGTGATGCCACCCCCTAAAAGTTAAAATAAAAAATGACATGTAATTAATTTGACCGTTACCTCTCCAACTGGTTATCATATTTACTGTATTGTCACAAATTTGAAAGTTTTATATACCAGAACTGTAACAAAAAAAAGTTTGTTTACTAACTCTGTGAATTCTTGAAAGTATTTTCTATTTATTAAAATTAACTTATTGTTTAATTGTTTAATTTAGGTATACACTGTCATAAGAATATTGGAGTATTTATCATCAGAGTTGTATACGTCATATTCAAAGCACATCAAATAAGAAGAGACAAAGCATATATAGGAAGAAAAAGCAATGCGAGGCTCACATTGCACATGCAAACACTACAATTTTTGCCTATATATAAAAAATAATTGTTTTGCCGAAATTATTATACTTTTATAGTTTTATTCACACTCTTCTCTAGTTGGTGACGTCAAAATAGTCAAAACTTCTCAGATAAAACTTCTAAAGCGTGTGTATGATTTGTCACGTATCAACTTTCTATTAGTCAGAATGTTATAACAGCTGTATTAAATATTCATATACTATACGACTAGTCTCTTGGCTGAGTGTTATATATATGTGTGAACCATCAATTTAGAAGTCGTAGGTTAAAGTCTCTTTATAAAAAATTTGCTATTAAAAAAAAGAACTCATTTATAAAATTTTAGTTAGGTTTGAACTTTACTTACCAAGCCTCTAGACTGTTTGGTTTGAAGTGGGTTTAAGATTATAATTTTAATTTAGATTTGGATATATAGTTAAATTTAATACTCCCTCCGTCCCTTATTAAATGTCCAGTTTTGACTTTTTGAGTCATTTTTCTTTTGACTTTGACCTTAAATATTTTTATTTGTATTATATGATACTTGATAAAAATTATGTCAATGAAAAGTACATTTAAAACCCAATTCATTCATGTATTTTGCATCATGTATTATATATCATATATGAAAATATTTATGGTCAAAGATGATAAGACAAGATTTTGAAAATTCAAAGTGGACATTTAATATGGGACGGAGGGAGTATAAGTTTTGAATTAAATGTGAAGAGTATAAAATAAATAATTAATAAATTTATTTTATACACCTATTTAAAATAAAAGTAAAAAAGTAGGAAAATAAATAAATAATATATGGCGGAAAAAAATTATCCAAATAAAAAGAAATTTTTAGTTCGTCACATTTTTGAAAACCCACCAAAGTAGGATGGATTGAAATCTTGGAGCTAAAACCCTATATGAGACGTATAGAAATATACTTGGAGCTAAAACCCTAAGTCAGACGTATAGAAACATACGTCTGACATCAAAAACCCAGTTTCAAACGGGCTGATAGTTAATTTGTCGAAAATAGTTTACCTTTTAAAGATATTTTGTAAATTCCTAGACGAGAAAATTTGATTGCAACTTTTTGATTTTCGATTTCAACATTATGTAAATGACGTGATAACTTACGTTGGTAAACGTTATATAACTTTTATAAAGTATCAACGATTCAAATGTTTGAGCCAAGTCAATAAAGAATACTGAACTCCAAATAGGAGGTCGAGAAAATGTTGGAGGTTTAAAATACTGCCTGCAGGTGACATCAAAGGTGGTAGGTCCCAACGTACTCTATCCTCTATAAATATAACTTTATCCAAAATAAGCTTATACAAGTCCCAAATCTGCCAATTTTCTATGGACTTGTTTGCACACCTCAAGTCTGCTGATTCTTCAGGTGGAGCTGAATCCCCCGGTTTTGGTTCCGATATGATATCAAACAAGATATCTATGGAAAAGCCGACACTTGCATTTTCCGGGGAGGAGAGATACCTAACGCCACTTTGGGTTTCGAGAAAAGCTGACGAACTTTATGATCCGTCTCAAGATGGTATATGTCTTTCTTCCTAAACTTTACCTTCATTTGTTTCCTTGTTAAATACATGCACCCACAGTTGTCACTTTTGTGCATGTATCTTATGCGGTTCACCATTCGTCTAAACTGTAGGTTTTGAGCTGAGTGCTAGCAATATCGACCAACATGCAATCCATGATAAGATGAAAACTGTACTAAAGATGTTAGTATTCCGTGAGCAACAAGTTCTTGTCCAGTTTTGGTCACCTCGTGTAGTTGGGAAGCACCGGTTACTTACAACTATAGATCAACCTTTTGGTCTTGGGTTAGTTAACGAAGGACTTTCTTCGTATAGGAGGGACTCTGAACACAAGTTTTATGATGTAGATAAAGATCATGGCGCAGAAGATCTTAGTCCTCCTGAGCGAGTATTCAGGCTTGGATTGCCAGAATGGACTTCAAATATAACTAGTTACTTGCCAAAAGATTTTCCACAAAAAGAGTGTGCGATTCGTTGCGCAATCTCAATGGATATTTGGCTTTACCAGTGTTCAATTTGATTACAGGGTCACGTGTTGGCGTGATTGAACTACTAACATCGTCAAAACATCCTAGTTTTGCTTATGAGGTTCAACAATTTCAGAGGGCATTGAAGGTATATCCTGTATCCATTTTTTTAATTGGCAAATTAAAAGGAGTAAGAAGATCAATATATCCACATATAATGAAAGCATATTTTGTATCTTATTCTAGTTTTCGCTTCCTTTCATATATAGCTAATAATTTCCAAAATATTGTCAACTTTCAGACACAAAATCTGACATGCGATGGCCCGGTTTCAGATGTAAGTTGTGCCCATCTTTTTTGTAGTTCGGAATCGGACTACTAATTTTTGGGAAATTTGTCTGAATCATGTTTTGCTACCAACTCTTAAGTGGGCAATGTCTTTTAAATATAGGTCATCAATGAAGGCAGGCACAATGAGTTGGAAAAAATCTTCAGTGTTCTAAGCACTGTATGTGACTATTATCAATTATCTCTTGCTCAAACATGGGTTGTGTCCTCATTTAGCACAATTGCTTCCCATGAACAAGTTCTAAGAATGAGCTGTAATAGTTTTGATAGTAGATGCCTTGGAAAAGTCTGCATGTCAACATGTGGTTTACCATACTATGTTAAAGACTTGGCTTTGTGGCCTTTTCTAGAAGCATGTATGGAACGGCACTTGGACAAGTTTTGTGGCTTGGTTGGCAGGGCATTGTTATCCCGCGGTTCATGTTTTTGTGAAGATGTAACCAAACTCAGTGAAGAAGAGTACCCTTTGGTCCACTTCGCACGCATGCATGGCTTAACCAGCTCCTTTGCAATCCATTTGCGTAGTGTCGAAAGCAACAATGACTATGTGTTGGAGTTTTTTCTCCCATCCCACATGAAAGATATCAAACATGTATTGAACTTGGTCCAACTGTTGAAGCACTATTTTGAGGTTGCTTCTCGATTTGAACTGGGTGACAAATCATTCATAGAAGTTGTTGGACCACCTACGGATCTTTGTGTGAACATAGAACCTGATATTATGGATACCTTTATTGATGTACAAGACATTGCTAGAACCGACTTTGTGGATGACCCAGACGAATGCTCATCCACCAGCGTGATTACTGCTTCTACTGATGGTGGAGAAACCAGCAACCCATTAGAACAAGGCAAAAAATATAAAAGAGGCTCAAAGAATATGGTGTATGTAAAGGCAACTTACGGAGAAAATAGCAAAGGGTTCTGGTTTTCTATTCCATCTGGACTGTGGAAGCTGAAAAATAAAGTTGCAAAAAGGTTCAAGTTGAAGAGGCAAATGATTCGTCTCAAATACTGGGATGAAGACAATGATTTGATACTATTTTCCAGCAATGAAGACTTGGAATTTGCCAAGATTGCTTCAGGCAATAACAATCGAATCAACTTAATCTGTGAGGGTATGCGCCATCGCGTTGATTGATGATATCTTTCACACAAAAAAATATAATAATAATAATAATAATAATAATAATAATAATGATGATAATAATAATAAGGGGGGTGATTTTGTTACTAAATTATAAATCTCATTATGTATTTTTCCATCTGTTGTGTACAAAAGTTGGTTAAAAGCTTTTTGTGATTTTCTTAAAAGTCTAGAGTTATTATTCCCTGCCACCTCTTAGTATTCTAACGAGTGAGAACGTACTCGTGCGTTGCGGCGGAGCTAGTTTGTTGCTGAAAGTTGTATTTTTGTTGGATGTAGCTATGTTTTTTGTTGATAATTTTCTATTTAAATTGGTGCTTTATATTTATGTTTTTGGGTACAAATGTTTGCACTCTTGTTTTTTAAATTATTCTAGGAAAGAAAGCAAGTGAATGAGAAGGATGCGGAGAGAAAGGAGTAGGAAGGGAAAGCAAAAATAGTTTTTTGTTATGTTTTTTCAAAAATAGTTTTGAAAAAAAATGTAGTAAGAGAGTGTTACTTTTACAATTATATCATTGTGTTTAAAAGATACAAGTAAATAATAATATTGTAAATACAATAAAGTTTACTCTCATCCCCTCTCTCACTTACCTTCTTTTAAAAATGAACACCCCATTACTTTTAGTTTCTTTACTTTCCATATGCTTTCTTTCCTATTTTTAACTAGAGAAAACAGTGTAAGTGTGCCTTTTGACAACCCGTCTTGCTTTGCTTCCATTACATCCATCCACTTCTATACTCGAATTCGACCATCATCGCCACAACTATGTAAAAAAATAAGTCAACAAAATTACAATGTTTGTCGACATAAACAGTATACAAAAAGAGCACGACTAATTATATAATAAGCCAAAAAGTACTAGAAGTTCTATCATTCATCAAATTTATTGTTTTCAGATGAGGGAACAAGACTAGT
This sequence comes from Artemisia argyi, assembly GCA_030686995.1. Classification (NCBI taxonomy): domain Eukaryota; kingdom Viridiplantae; phylum Streptophyta; class Magnoliopsida; order Asterales; family Asteraceae; genus Artemisia; species Artemisia argyi. The sequence continues at coordinate 41,366 of JARVZY010000398.1, read as the reverse complement.
TTCGAGCTAATTAACTCAACAACAACGAATAAGCATGCATTGGTAGATGTTTACCTCAACAACAAAGAATCTTCACCGTCACCTAGAACTTAACATCATACGCAGGCCCATCATGCCCGTGAAGTAAACAATTTGGTTCATCTACATTCAAACTAAAAAAGAGAAACAAAATCAGTTGCACACCCTCATTAAGGCTGTGTTTGGATGACACTTTTCAAAAGAAACTTCTTTTTACCAACTAACCAAAATCAAATTATCCATTATCATTAAACACAGTCTCAAAAATAGTGTTTGGGTACGTTGCCACAATTGAAGCTGTAGTAATCACTTGACAACTTTAGATGTGTTGTATCCACAATAAAGGTCTATAAGTAATTCTACTCGTACATTTTATAATCATGAGTAGGTTATTAAACATAAGGAGGTGTTTGTTTTATGGGTAATTTCAAAAGTACACCTAAAATCAAATTTTGCTCTATGATTGAGTCAACAATTATGCAACTTCCAATTTGGGTCATGTGCGACCTGTGCTACTGTGCGACTCCATATATTACTTGACACGTGGCCTGACTACATGTTTCATTTCAACTATTCACTAATCATTTGCTGACCCCACTAGTATTTTGTTTTTATCCGAACCAAGTGTGCGACTGATGGCTAAGTGTGCCAGACATATTTGGCACGTTCAACGGCCCAAATTTGGCAAGAAATCTATCCACCGAATTTGGCACGTTCAACGGCCCAAATTCGCTAGACATAATTCAAGTCCACTGGATTTGGCAGGTTCATTTAAAAAAATACAAATTAAAAAAAAAAAAAAAAGAAAAAAAAAGTTTGAGCGTTTCACAATGTAACTAGCTTGGTCTAAAACCAATTCCAAGATTGAAATTTGAATGTATTATAACTGATTTTTAGTTTTGTTCTCGAATGTAAAAACGAAAAAAGAAAATGAAAAAGGTTAAAAGAAGAGAGAGAAGAGGAGATGAACAAAATTTATTTTTGATTATGTGTTCTCAAATCGGAAATAAAAGAAAGAAAATGGAGCCAAATTAAGTTTCTAAAAAAATTTCTTTCTCTCTAGCTCTTCCCAATTTGAGAAGAAACCGTGGGAGGGAAATTTAACATAATTTTCTTCACCTTTCTCTTCACTCCTCTCCTCTCAAAAAATACTCGAGGAAACAAGACATTTTCTACTTTTATATATTTTTTTTAATCGAGAGACTTTTATATATGTTTTTATTATAAAAGTAGAAATCTAAAAATTTTCTTGAAACCAATATAACTATTTTTTTTTGGGTGCAAACCGGTGAATTATATTAACTTCCAATCAAACTGTACACAACTTAATCAAGGAAATACAACAGAATTGGACAGATCCCAATTCTTTGATACAAACATAGCTATCACAAAAATACTTCTAAAACATCAGAGTTGACATATATGTGGCAGAACTGAAATGAGATCTTGATGATGTTCTGTTGTAGCATACCAGCAACCATTTGCATTCCATCTTATGTCAAAGCATACACTTCATCAAAATTCACCTTTACTATGCACCATTACTATCTAGCTACATTTCCATCTTACCTTTCTCTTAACCTCACTCAACCAGCTCCCACAGTAGGTATAAGAGAAAAGGTTAATGGCTTCACTAGGCACCCATAACCTCTCCACAGTAGGGGCTATACCAAGTATGCTACATTTCCATTTACAACAATGGCTTCACACACTTGGGAACACACACCCTACAGTGAGTACCACCCATTTCCTCCTATGGCAGTGTATAGATAGGACCAAGTAGGTTCATCTTTCACTCCTCACTATTCCTATCTTCATACACTGCCCACCATACTCACATACCCTACTCAACTGGAAACCTACTTAATGGACAGTTTAGAAGAACACTTGATAAGTAGCACAAAAAAAACCAATTCTAAGTGCCTAACAAAGACCAACTCAGAACAGAGCTTTTTGGCTAACCTTCAAGCATCTTTAAGCATCCAAGTTACAAGGCCATCAGTTGAAGTGAGTACCAAGAATTCTTACTATTCAGGTTGAAAGGTAAGAATTTAACTGGTTAACCATGATATTAGGAGCAGGTTACAAGAAGCATCACCTGCATTTAAATTTTTTTTGAGATCTTTAACCATGAGATAGATACAATGCCAAACACCCCTTAAAGGTTTTGACAAATCTCATTAATACATTCCAGCAGGAAACTTCCTTATGTAGATTATCCACTAATTCATCTAGGCATGTCCATCACTAAATTGCAGCCCAACCTCACAAAATAATGACAGAGATTCCAGACTGAACCAGTATCATCCACAAGATACAAGCCATCTGCTATGCAGCCATACTTTCAATTCAATCATCTATCTTTTTATTGCAACTAATCTCCCATATTCTTTCCACTTCTCTGCTTGCTTTACTATCCTTGAATTTAAGACTAAGCAGTTTCCATTTCACATTGGTAATAATCATGTTTACCACTTCCTCATGACTTTTACTTTCCTCTCAAAAGATTCTGCTATTCCTCTCATTCCATATACTATAGACACTTGCAGCAAGTATAAGTCTTCTAATCACACTCCATATAGAATTTCCATTTTGTCCATTAGAAATCTTTAGAAGTATTTCATTCCATTCATTCAAATCTCCATTCAGCTTAGCCATACCTTTAGCCTTATCCCACACAGCCCTTGAAAACTGACAATTAAAGAATAAATGCTCCAAATCTTCAGTGTCATTCTGGCACAAGTAACATCTATTAACTGCACAGTTCCCCCATTTTTGTATTCTATCTTGAATGGATAATCTATTCTTGATGGCAAGCCATAAAATAAAAGCATTTTTAGGAATGCATTGTATAAACCACACTATCTTCCACCATAAAACCTCTGGTTCATTGTCACTAAGGTCTCTACACACATTCTTAACAGCAAAATCCATCTCCTTTCCATCACAATTTCTCCAAACAACAGTATCACATTTCTCAGGTTCTATTATGGAATGTTGAGACTAGTAATATCACCAAATTTGTTATACCATTCAGTAGGCCAAATCCAGCTTCCATTACTAATCATATCACAAACTTTTAAATCACTATTCAATCTAGCATCATAAAGATCTCTATGGGTTATATATTGGTTAAGAGGACCTAATTGACTCCAATTATCATACCATATAGAAATACTCCTTCCATTTCCAACCTTAAACACAATTCTCTCCCTGATTTTATCCCTTATTCTTAAAATATTCTTCCAACCCCAGCTATCATTTACATCAGGGTCAACTTCCCAAAAACACTTTCCTCTAAGTTTCACAGTGTGAATCCATTTGACCCATAAAGAGTCCTTCTTTGTAGCAATATTCCACACATGCTTAGATATAAAAGCTTCATTCCAACATTTCAAATCTTTTAAACCCAAACCCCCCCTGATCTTTAGGATGACAAACATCTCTCCATGATACTTTGCATTCCCCTTTGAAGAATTACCTTGGTTCCATAGAAAATATTTAAGAAGCCTATTAATACTTTTGATAACAGTCAAAGGAAGAAGAAACACAGAGGCCCAATATACATGTATAGATTCCAGAACTGCAGCAATAAGTTGAAGTCTACCAGCATAGGAGAGGCTCTTATTCTTCCAGTTACATACTCTTTTCTTGATTTTATCCAGCAAACTTGAACAATCCTTTACACCAAGTCTTTTAGTCAAAAGTGGGACACCTAGGTACTTCACAGGAAGAGTACCAGTTACAAAAGGTAAAATATTGAGGATAGCTTCTTTCTCTTCATCCTGCATGCTCCCAAAGAATACAGTACTTTTGGACAAATTGGGCAGTAAACCAGAATAAGAACTGAATTCCTCAATAGCCCTTTTGATAATACCCACAGAAGTTGTATCACCATGGCACATGACAAGTAAGTCATCTGCAAAACAAACATGTGTTAATTTCATATCTTTACACCCAAAATGGTAACTGAAATCACCACTTCTATGGATGTTTCTTCTCGGCACCAAAGTGAAAATCTCCATGATAAGTGTAAATAAGTATGGAGACATTGGATCTCCTTGTCTCAATCCTCTGGCTCCTTTAAAATACCCAATCCTTTCTCCATTCACATTGATAGTAAAAGCTGTAGTAGTCACACATTGCATGATCCAATTAATCATTTTCTCATGAAATCCAAATTCAACCAAAACCTTCTTTAAAAACCCCCAATTAACAGTATCATAAGCTTTTTGGATGTCAATCTTAAGAGCAACCCTTCTAGGACCATTCTTTCTATTGTAACCTTTCATTATTTCATGTGTAATCAATATGTTATCTTGTATGTGCCTACCAGGAATGAAAGCACTCTGATTATTGCTGACCAACTTGCCCAAGATTGGTTTGATTCTGTTAGTAAGAACCTTGCTAATGCATTTGTAAAGGACATTACAACAAGCAATGGGCCTGAAATCAGTAACCTTATTAGGAGTCTGAACCTTTGGGATTAGAGAGATTAAAGTTGCATTGATCTCTTTCAAAATCTTCCCAGTCTCAAAAAACTCTTCCACTGCATAGCAAATATCCTTTCCAATTATTCCCCATGCTTTTTTAAAAAGGCAGCTGTATAACCATCAGGACCAAGTGCTTTTCCATCATCAATATCAAACATAGCTTGTTTAATATCATTCTCAGTAACCCTTCTTATCATTCTTGTAGCTTCAACATCACTTAACTTGACATTAAATAGGTCCATATGATCAAATTCTTCCACCTGGTGCTCTTGACCCAAGAAATCTTTAAAGTGTTTGACAAACTGCTCTGCTACTTGATCACCCTCATGTAATATTCCCTCATTATCATATATAGTGTGAATTCTATTTCTATTAGCTCTTCCTTTAAGAATAGAATGGAAAAACTTTGTATTTTTATCACCATCACTCAGCCATTGAATCATTGCTTGTTGGTGTAGAAATTTTTCTTCATCTGCTTCAGTCTCTAAGAATTCTGCTACAAGCTCAGCTTCTTTACTTCTAAGACTCTTATCCTGAGGCTCTTTATCAATCATACTTTGAATTTCTTTTAACTGATTCCTGATTTTAGATACCCTTTCATACACACTTCCTTTCTCCCATCCCAATCTTTTCAGAGGCAACTTTAAACTTCTCAATTTTTTCACCACTTGAAACATATGAACACCTTCAACATTACAATCCCAGATCCCCTTAACTGTATCATGAAAATTAATCTTGTCTGTAATGAAATTAGCAAACCTAAAAACTTTCATTTTCTTCTTAGCATTTGATGAGATGCATACAATTGCAGGACTGTGCTCAGAGATGATGTATGGCATAAAAAAAAGCATGGCATTGAGGATACTTTGAAATGAATTCACTGTTAGACATTACTCTATCCAGCTTCTTCAATACTCCTGATTGCATTCCTTCTTTAACTTTTTGTAGATTTTTAGTCCATGTGAACTGAAGACCAGAGCTACAGATATCTCCAACTTCAATCTTGTTCAAGCAGTCTTGGAAATCTTGCATATCATTTGTCATATTTGAACCTCCACAAGAATGTTCAGATGGCCTAATAGTAACATTCATGTCACCTGCTATACTCCATGGTGCTCCATTAACAATGCTTTTATCTCTTATTAAAGAGTTCCACAGTTCTTTTCTTTCAGCACCAGAATTAGCTGCATAAACAAATGTGAAAAAACATTTGAAATCAAATTGTGAGGCCTGGATTACACAAAAAAATGGTTTGGCTAGTCCTGTTAATGATCTGCACTTGAACCTCATCTCCATTTCATCCCAATGCAATTCTACATCCTTTAGAGCAATGTTGCATATTAGAATCCCACTCCCATCTCCCGAATACCTTTTCACATGCTTTCTGAAGTTTAGAACTCTTAAGTATTGTTTCTAGAACAGCACAAATTCTCGAATTCTCACTATTTATTAAATTCACTACTTCCTTTTGTTTTTCAGAAGTTCCCATACCTCTTATGTTCCATATGCCTATCTTAAACTCCATATCAATTAACATGTAGCACTTTACTTCCTATCCCCTTCACCTCAATATCATTCATAACTTTTGCTATACCATTTGATACCTCTTCAACATCTTCACCATCAAACTCATCATCATCTTCAAGGCATTCATTATTCCATTTAACCTTCCACTGCTCCTTGAAATAGTTATGCATCTTATTGTTCCACTTCACCATGTCAACAACATTAGGCTTTCTTTGATTATTCACAAATTTGTTCACAATTTCTTTCTCATACTTCCACTGTTCTTCAGGACACTCACTTTCAGTCAATTCTTCCAGCACTGCATATTTATTTGCACTTTTCTTAATCTCATCCATAGTGTTTTTACTAACCTTCCATGGGCTCTTAGGGCTTATATTCTGAGTTGTATTCTGACTTGTGCTACTGGTTGTGTTAGGTACGTAATCTTGCCCAGGTTTTGAAGTACTAGCCACTGAATTGTTTGAGGTACTGGCCACAGACTTAATAGCAACATTATTAGCCTGAACATGTTTATTCTTTGGCCTAAATTCTTGCCTGTTATTCACATACTTTGTACCACCTTTGTTTCCCATATTGTTAATCTGTCTTTAACCACCCTTACTAACATTCTTCTCAGCTTGATCCTTTCTAGTTTCAGTGACCCCATCCTTATTTAAAGCACAGTTAGCCTTAGAATGTCCATAAACTTTGCAGTCACTACATCTTGGTGGCTTCCAGCTATACTCCACAGTCACATATTTAGAACAATTAACCAATTGTTCTTTACTCTTGTAACATAGCTCAATCTTCTCTTTAAAGTCTTGAGTAGCTTTGATTTCAACAAGAACCCTAGCATAACCAATGTTACCTGTCCCTACATGACACATCCTAGCAGTTGACTTGTCCATCATAATTGGTGTACCAAGACTACTAGCAATAGCACTGATTCCTTTGACTGTCCATGCTTCAACAGGTACATCAAAAAGTTTTATCCAACAAGGTAAACTTACTGGATCACTTCTATCAACAATTATACTAGGATCCCATTTTTGTACCATAAGTGGTTTGTTGTTAACTAACCATGGGCCACTTTCAAGTACCTTAAGCATGCCTTCCATTTCTCTAAACTTGAACAAATACATTCCATTCTGTGACACAATATCCTTAAGCCCAAATTTACTCCACATTCTTACTAAATTGTACCTAATTTCATGGTATGACATTTTACATCCAACCAAATGTCCACACAAAGTTAACATCCACTTCTTACTACCCTCTAAGATTAGTTCATCATCAAACATCACAACTTCCCTACCCTCATCCATAACAGTTGGTATCCATCTAAGTTTATGAATTACATCAATCTTATTATGCTTAACAGTTTCAGCAAATGTTTTTCCCTCTTTAGTTGGACTACCATTAGTCATACCACAGTTATTAGCAGCACTAGTTTCACAGACCTTATTCACATCATTATAAGATTCAACATGTAAAAGTGTCTGAGTACATACAGGTTGGTTAGTTGCAGCATCAGTACTCACATTGAACACCTTCTCAGCAGATCCTTTCTTACCAATTGACTCACCCAGTGCAGGAAAATCACTACCATTCAAATCAACCTCTTTCACACTGCAATCACTCACCTCCATTTTCCTTTTTTCAGCACCACTTTTATCTGATTCACCCATTGTAGGAGATTCACTACCATTCAATTCAACCTCATTCACAATGGACTCACTCACCTCCTTTTTCCCTTTATCAGCACCACTTTTACCCAAACCCATATTATCCAGCAATTCCTCATGTCCAGCCTCTATTGATCTGTTTTCATTATTTTTATTCTTATTAAGTTCACAAACCGTATCCTTATAGCTATTTGGCATCTTAATATTTCTAGTAGAAGAGGTTCTACCATTATTGGACAAGTTCTGATTCGAATTATTACTTTTCTTCCTCATTTTGTTGGATAGAACACTAGAATTAATGAAATGAAAGAAAATTATGAAAACAGCAATTTGGCACCAAAACTCACAAATCTGGGTTTTGAATCAAAACCTAATAAAATTTGGGGGTTTTAGTACCAAAAGATGCGGAATAGAAAACTGATTGGATTACACGGTTTTGATTTTGAAATAGCGTTCAAATTACAGTGTAATTGAAGAAATACAAGGTTTATTAATGGTGAAATACAAGGTTTATTAATGGTGGAATAAGATGCGGAATATAACTATTTATTTTTTATTTTTGTAATTTTGTTTTTATTATAAAAGTAAAGAACTGAAAGCACATACTAAAAATAAATAAAGTTTGATAATCTAGCAGTCAAAATATAGGGGGGGGGGGGGATTGCATATATCCCTGCAAAAGCTTAAAATTACGTATATATCCAATTTAATCTTGTAATTGTATATATATCCTACAAAAGGCTTAAAATTGCATATGTATCCAACATAAACTTATAATTACATATATATAGTTCCTGAACATTAAATATGTCACATATATCCAAATAACTATTTAATTTAAATTTAAAACTCCAGAATACATGACAATTATAATTATAAATATATATATATATATATATATATATATATATATATATATATATATATATATATATATATATATATATATATATATATATATATATATATATATATATATTCTTAAATATATTTTTTCTTTGTATATAAACTTGTTGGCATTAGTATATATGCTTTCATAATAAACATATTTTATCTATGATGCATAATATATAACAATCATGATATATTTGATGAATTTATTTTATGTATTCATATTATATATGAGGTAAAGTGATTTTTTTTTTTATGATATTAAACATTTTCTTGATATATTATTTTTGGTCATATAGTTTATTTAATCGGGACATCTTACCCTTAAAACAAATGTGGTTGTTGCAATTTTAAAAGTATAATTATCATAATTTAGACTTCAAAGTTATATCAAATAATTATTTAGATATATATGATGTATTAGAGGTTTAGAAGGATATATATGTAAAATTACAAAGGTTTAGAAATGATATATATATATATGTAATTATTAAGTTAAGTTGGATATATATGCAGTTTTTAAGCTTTTGAAAGGATATGTATATGCAATTATAAGTTTAATTCGGATATATACGCAATTTTGAGCTTTTGCAATGATATATATGCAATTTTTCCCAAAATACGAAACAAAAAAGATAAAAACTGTCTTTTTTCGTACTCAGAGTGAATAAAAATAGCTTAGGTGGTATCACTAACCACTAGGGCGATTATTACACGCCGACATACGGTAAAAAAAAACCATAGACAAAGGATTGGGGATTATTACAAGTAAATAAAGATTAGAGATTACTCATATTTGAGAACGATATATAACCGCTAGAGGCACTTTATTTTGGATACCCTTGTTTTGGTGCATACTAATGGACAAATCTTCCGTTTTCATACATTTTCATTCGTTTTCGTTCATTTTTAATTGTTTTCTGCCATTTCCAGATGTTTTCATACATTTCTAAATATCGCAAGTGATATTCTGAATATCACAAGTTATATTCTGAATATCACAAGTGATATTCTGTGATATTCTAAACATCACAAGTTATATTCAGAATATCACAAGTGATTTTCTGTGATATACAGAATATCACAAGTGATACTATGATTACCACAAATGATATTCTGAATATCATAACTAATATTCTTCCATTTTTCTTACGTATTCGGCCTTTTTCAGACGTGTTTTTACGCTTTCACACGTTTACATCCGTTTTCATACATATTCGTTCGTTTTCTTACATTTTCGTTCGTTTTCATATATTTTCGTCCGTTTTCTTTCGTTTTCATCTAGTTTTCAAACATTTTCATCCTTTTCATACATGTTTTTACACCTTCATACGTTTTCATATATTTTCTTCCGTTTTTTCATTCGTTTTCGTCCATTTTTAAACATTTTTTTTTTTGCCATTTTCAGACATTTTCATATGTTTCTCAATATCACAAGTGATATTCTGAATATCACAAGTTATATTCTGAATATCACAAGTGATATTCTAAACATGACAAGTTATATTCAGAATATCACAAGTGATATTCTGTGATATTCAGAATATCACAAGTGATACTTTAAATATCACAAGTGATTTATTCTGTGATATTCAAAATATCACAAGTGATATTTAGAATATCACAAGTGATTTTCTGTGATATGCAGAATATCACAAGTGATACTATGATTACCACAAATGATATTCTGAATATCATAAGTAATATTCTTCCATTTTTCTTACGTATTTGTCCTTCTTCAGACGTGTTTTTACGCTTTCACACGTTTTCATCCGTTTTCAAACATATTCGTTCGTTTTCTTATATTTTCGTTCGTTTTCATATATTTTCGTCTGTTTTCTTTCGTTTTCATCTAGTTTTCAAACATTTTCATCCTTTTCATACATGTTTTTACATTTCATACGTTTTCATATATTTTCGTCCGTTTTTTCATTCGTTTTTGTCCGTTTTAAACATTTTTTTTGCCATTTTCAGACATTTTCATATGTTTCTCAATATCACAAGTGATATTCTGAATATCACAAGTTATATTATGAATATCACAAGTGATATTCTAAACATGACAAGTTATATTCAGAATATCACAAGTGATATTCTGTGATATTCAGAATATCACAAGTGATATTCTAAATATCACAAGTGATTTTCAATGATATGCAGAATATCACAAGTGATACTATGAGTACCACAAATGATATTTTCATAGGTATTCGTCCGTTTTCTTACATTTTCGTCCATTTTCTTATGTTTCTGAATATCACAAGTGATATTCAGTGGTTCTATAATATCACTTGTGATTTTCTGAATATCACTTGTGATTTTCTGAATATCACTTGTGATATTATGAATAGCACTTGTAATTTTCTTATGTTTTCGTCTGTTTTCATACTTCGTCCATTTTCATACGTATTAGTCCATTTTTTTTACGTTTCGTCCGTTTTTATACATTTCCGAATATCACAAATGATATTCAGAATATCACTTGTATTTTTATGAATATCAATGTGATATTCTAAATATCACTTGTGATTTTCTGAATATCTATCACTTGTGATTTTCTAAATATCACTTGTGATTTTCATGTTATAAAACATTTATTGAAAATCACTTGTGAAATTCAGAAAATTACTTATGATATTCGGAATATCACTTGTGATACTTTGTATATCACAGAATATTACTTATAATATCCAGAATATCATTTGTGGTACTCATAATATCAGTTGTGATATTCTCCATATTACAGAAAATCACTTGTAATATTCAGAATGTCACTTGTGATATTCAGAATATCACTTGTGATATTCAGAATATAACTTGTGATATTTAGAATATCATAGAATATCACTTGTGATATTCACAAGTGATTTTCTGTGTTTTCTTATGTTTTCGTCCGTTTTTATACGTTTTACGAATATCACAAATGATATTCAGAATATCACTTGTTTTTTTCTGAATATCAATGGTGATATTCTAAATATCACTTGTGATTTTCTTAATATCTATCACTTTTGATTTTCTGAATATCACTTGTGATTTTCATGTTAAAAAACATTTGTTGAAAATCACTTGTCAAATTCAGAAAATCACTTATAATATTCAGAATATCACTTGTGATACTTTGAATATCACATAATATTACTTATAATATCCAGAATATCATTTCTGGTACTTATAGTATCACTTGTGATATTCTCCATATCACATAAAATCACTTGTGATATTCAAAATATCACTTGTGATATTCTGAATATCACATAATATCACTTGTGATATTCAGAATATAACTTGTGATATTTAAAATATCACAAAATATCACTTGTGATATTTAGAAACATATAAACGTCTGAAAATTGCCAAAAATATTTAAAAACGAACAAAAATGAATGAAAAAACGGACAAAAATATAAGAAACGAACGAAAATGTATAAAAACGGAAGAAAACGTATGAAAGAGTAAAAACATGTATGAAAAGGACAAAAATGTTTGAAAAATGAACGAAAACGAAAGAAAACGGATGAAAACGAACGAAAACGTATGAAAACGAACAAAAACGTAAGAAAACAGACTAATCTGTATGAAAACGAACAAAAACGTATGAAAGTGTAAAAACACGTCTGAAAACGGACGAAGACGTATGAAAAATGTACGAAAACAAAAGAAAACGGGCGAAAATGTATTAAGACGAACGAAAACATATGAAAACTGACGAAAACGTATGAAAACGAACGAAAATGTAAGAAAACAAATGAAAACAGACGTTAACGGGCGAAAACGTAAGAAAGCGGACGAAGCCGTATGAAAACGGACAATAACGTTTGAAAACGGACAAAAACGAGCAAAAATATATGAAAACGGGTGAAAACAGACGAAAATGTATGAAAGCGAAAAAAAAACGTTTATTAAGAAAAAAACGTGAAGTAGAACGAAAAAAAAAAAGTGTAAAAAAAAGAAAAAAAAGAGGCGTGTAAAAAAAAACTAGTAACGTGAAAAAAAAAAAGGCACAAAAAAAAGAAAGAAAAAAAAAGGCATAAATAAAGAAAGAAAAAAAATAATAATAAAATAGATAAGAAGACAAAGAAAAAGGGGGAAAAAAAAAACATGGACTTATATTTCCCTATTTAAATCTTAGGTTAATCCCTACCATTAAATTAAACTAGATGGATGGTGAAGATTTTTCCATTAGTATGCACCAAAATAAGAGTATGCATTTGAATTTTTCTCATAACCGCTATTATAAAATATTAAAGCATATGTATTGAAGTTGATCCAAGGACTGTTATATCAATTAAACTTCAATTTTCAAACAAAGGGTCAGATACAAAACCCCTTACTATCGGTCGATCACTCCCTCTTACATTTTCTTTTAACTCCTCTTCTGGACTTTTAGAACTGTCAACGATTTTGCGGGTAAAGTCAGTCCATTATCAGATGAACCCTGTCCCCCTCTTTTCAGCCCTTTTTGCAAGTTACGGGGCTCTTTTACATATGAACCGTCCATTCCCTTTTCACATGAGCCGTATCTTTAGTGAACCCCATCCCTTTTTGTTGTTTTACTATCCAAGCCAAAACGATAAACCGTCTCCTATTTATAATCGATGATTTTTTTTTTTTTTTTTTTTTTTTTTTTTTTTAATTTTTTTTTATTACTATTACTGTATTATTTTATTTTTTTCGTCTTAAAAATTAGAAATTTGGTACTTTTAAATAAAATAACATGACATGCAATCATTGCTTATATCCTCAAAATAAACCATATATACTTTTTTCATTTAAGTACTTCTAACCGATTAGATGTACCACATTCAATGCACATTTTTAATTGTTAGATGTAGCCTTTAAAACTACAAATAACAAAATTTTAAAAAATTTAAATTGTTTCATCAATTCATATTTTAAACAAAAAATACAATAGTAAATACATACTATACACCTTTGGGCATGAGTAGGTATTAAATTAAAGTTTTTGAAACTATTAAGAGTTTAAAATTACACGCTATGTAAAATATTAAATTAACGTTTATGTATAAATTAGGATCTATAAAATATTGAAATTTTCAAGTAACGATCATGAGTAAACAAATACAAGTCGAAATATGATTAAACCTTTTTTTTTTTTTTTTTTTTTTTTAAGTTGTGAACAATAGAAGAGTAAACAAATACAAGTAATAACTATTGATAGTTGGATGTTTGTTGATTAGGCAGGTGCAAAAGAATTAAGGCTCGCGTAATCATGCATTGGTCCACAAGAAAGTGCACTCGTAGTGGTTCAAAGGTTCGAGATGCTTATCATGCAAAAAATACCTTTTTGCATTAAATGAAATTCCTTACTCATAATAAGTAAAAGTTATTAAAAGACCATGTTATCGTCATCAGTGGCGGCGATTATGGTGTGTAAGTGGTGCAACCGCACCGTGCTCCTTCTTTTAAGTGACCTCCAATTTAGTATATATCTATTAATATTTATAGTTTTATACATAAATGTTTTGAATTTTTAGTGTCTTTGTTAACTATTTCGTAGTAGAAAACAATTTGATGAGAATTCAGATAGTCAAGATGATGTACTTTCCTCAGAGGCGTCATTTAAGGTAAACTATTTCTTGTATATTGTTGACCAAGCAATTGCTTCATTTACAACAAGGTTCGAACAATACCAAGAATATATGAGAACATCTTTGGTTTCTTGTTTACTTCGGACAAGTTGAAGTCCTATGATGACGACAGTCTTAAGTCTTGTTGTAGTCGTCTTGAAGCTGCATTGAAGAATAACGATAAATCTGATATCGAGATGAGCTATACATGGAGTTAAGGCTGTTAAAGAATTTTTTGCCTAACAGTATGGGACCAACTGAAGTTCTAAGATATTTGAAGGAGCTAGATTATTTTCCTAATGCAATAATCGCGTATAGAGTATTATTGACTATTCCGGTCACTGTGACATCTGCAGAAAGAAGTTTCTCAAAATTAAAATTGTTGAAGTCTTACTTGAGGTCTACAATGTCACAAGAGAGACTTAATGGATTGGCATTGATAGATATTGAGAATGATATATTAGAAAATGTTAATTATGAAATGTTGATCGACAACTTTGCTACGAAAAATGCTAAAAGAATGACACTCTTCAAGAAATAAGTATGTTGCATCTTTTGTAGGGTAAAAGATATAAAATACCATCGTACTTTTAAAAAAGTACCAAGTTTAACCATTTACTTTTTTATTTCTTACTTTACCAACGAACTTTCAAATTTTAATTCGACTTAAAACATTTGTTTAGACCGTTAGTCTTTATGTGGCAACGTTAGTCTTTTTAGTCACGAATGTTTGCAAAGGTAGTACTTTTATACTTATGGCTGCTTTTAATTAACTAAAAGTTTGGTTTTTCTTACGTTTTAATACTTATTCGCCCGGTTTTACACATTTTGATCCGTTTTCAAACGTTTTCGCCCCGTTTTACACATATTCGTCCGTTTTTACACACTTTCGCCCAGTTGTTGTTTTCGTTTGTTTTACATGTTTTCGTCCAGTTTTACATGTTTTCGCCCCGTTTTTACATGTTTTCGTTCGGTTTTACACGTTTTAGTCCATTTTTACACGTTTTCATCCATTTTTTACACGTATTCGCCCGATTTTACAAGTTTTCATCCATTTTTACATGTTCTCGTCCAGTTTTACATGTTTTCATCCGTTTTTACACGTTTTCGTCCGGTTTTACACGTTTTACTCTGTTTTTACACGTTTTCATCAATTTTTATACGTTTTCGTTTGTTATTACACGTTTTCGTCTGGTTTTACACGTTTTAGTCAATTTTTACACGTTTTCATCTATTTTTTACACGTATTCGCCCGGTTTTTAATGTGTAAAACTGAGCGAATACGTGAAAAAAAATGGATGAAAATGTGTAAAAGCAGAGTAAAACTGACGAAAACGTGTAAAAACAGATGAAAACGCGTAAAACGGATGAAAACGTGTAAAAACAGAAGAAAAAAATGTAAAAATGGATGAAAACATGTAAACCGGGCGAATACATGTAAAAAATAGATGAAAACGTGTAAAAATGGACTAAGACTTGTAAAACCTGACAAAAACGTGTAAAAACGGGGTGAATGAGGTAAAAAATGGACGAAACCGTGTAAAAATCAGGCGAATAAGTATTAAAACGTAAGAAAAACCAAATTTTTAGTTAATTAAAAACAATCGTTAGTATAAAAGGACTAACTTTGCAAACGTTTGTTGACTAAAAGGACTAACGTTGCCACATGAAGATTAACGGTTTAAAGAAATGTTTCAAGTCGAATTAAAATTTGAAAGTCCGTTGGTCAAGTAAGCAATAAAAAAGTAAATGGTTCAACTTGGTACTTTTTTGAAAGTATGATGGTATTTTATAGCTTTTACCCTCTTTTGTAGAGTAAAGTTGTATTTGTGCTTTAGTAACACTCTAAATATTTGTAGTTTTCTTTTGGTAGCGTAGTATTTGACTTTTGTTAATATTTTGCGTAATGTTAAAGAACTTTTTATTTTCTATAATAATTAACTTTTCGTGATTTATGAGGAGCCCATTTGTGATTTCGCACCGAACCACCCCAATCAATGAGACGGCCCTGATCGTCATTTCACTATTCATTTTATCAAAACTTTAGTGACTACAAATGTAGATAAATTATGAAAAACGTTAATTATATAACCGAAATTCAATATTGAATAAATAATTGAAATATTTATTATAGATAAATAACAGAACTTCAATTGATAAAAATATTAATCACATAGTTATTGATGAGTGTGTAAATACTCATCATTTTTAGCGTATCTGAACTGCCAAAACGTCAAAAAACACTCAGTAATGCATCAAAATACTAAAAATATTCCAAAAATGTGTTTTATATGTTTTAGATGCAAAACGTTTAAAACAAATGAAAAACGAACAAAGTTTGCACAATTGGCAGTTTCAGTCCCTCAAGTTTCAAATATTGACAAAACTAGTCCCTGACGTTTTAAAACGAAAGAAAAGTCAACCCAAAGTTTTTTAAAAGTAAAAATTATCAAATTTAGACTTTGGGTAAAAAGTTTGAGAAAATTACATGTTTAGTCCCTAAAAATCCAAATTGGCAAAATCAGTCCCTAGAGTTTCAAATATTGGCAGAAAAGGTCCCTGGTGGGATATTTTTGAAAGGAAAATCATTTTTTGGTCCTTAAAAATCATAACTTATCAAAAATGATCCCTGGGTGAAAGTTTTGTGGAAATTACATGTTTGGTCCCTGCAGTTTGGATTTTGACAGTTTTGATCCCCGGGAAATTCAAATTTGGAAATTATTCAATTATGGTCCTTGGGAATTAATGACTTGGCAAATGAGAACCTCGGTGATAGTTTGGAGATATGGCAGATTTTACCCTCACGTTTCATAATTTTACAAATTTGGTCCTTGTTTAACATAGCAAAACCAACCAGACCATTTTAATTGTTATTACCCAAAACAAACCCAAAACCAATCCACAACACAACCCCTTACCTGATCCCAGCCCACACAACTCCCCAAGCCCATCTCACCATAAGCCCATCCCCACTCAAAATAACAAACACCCCGTTTATTATATACCCAGGTCAACTTTGACCTTTGACCCATCCTCTCCTCTTCCACCTCACGTGACTGCTACCCTTGCTACCCCTGCAACCCTACCTCTGCCAAACCCACTCATAAGCCAACACCATCATCACAAAACAACCCTTCTCCTCTGCAACACCCCACCACCCAAGCTACTACCCCTACACCACTATCCTCCAGCTCACCCCTCCTGCTACACGCCAAACTATCTTCACATGATAACCCATCAGTCTCAATTGCCACGATGGCAATCCTTGTGCCAAATTCCTCATCTACGGCTAATAATCGAAGAAGTGGTGGCCAAGATTTATCAATGGTGTGGATAAGCTCAAGAAAGCACAAATTGGCATCTAAGGCTTTTCTCCTCAGAGTAAAAGCACAAGTGGCAGAGATAAAACCCTAAATGGAGTAGTATAAATAGAATGAGATGATGTAGCCATAAAGGCAGTAGGTTTTTAGTGTAGTTTTTAGTTTTAGTTAAGTCTCTTGTATGCTTTTTTTTTTTTGTTCAATGAAAGTTTAAAACCTTTTAATTTTTATGTTCCTGCTTCTGCTTATTAAACTACTTAATATATGAGGCTTGTGCTTATTTCACCATTACTAGCTTATTCAGTTTATTGCTCTCAGTTTCTAAAAGTTTGAAAACTTTGGTAGTGAATAAAATCCAACAGTTGTCACTTAAAAGGGTGTTTGGTTTAAAGGTAAACCCCAAGCATAGACTAGTTGTGCATCCCATTTAAGATTTGATTAACTGTATTACTTTGTTTTTAATAGTTTTTAGATAGTTTTAAACGGTTCTATTAAGTCTTAACTTAATCAGCTAGGTCTTGGCAAATTGTAGTGTATTTTTGTTTCACTTAGCAGCTAGGATTAGATTTAGGCTTAGCTCCTTTTTAGTTGTTATTTGTGCTTCATTTAGGTTCTATACAAGATAAATAGGTTGCCTAGTAATTGGTATTGCATACTCTAAGTCAATAACCAAGATTTGCACCCCAAATTGACCCATTTGAACCCACTGGTGCAGCAGACTTCTGTCCCAAACCCCCTTCAAGGAGGCAATTTTAATGTGGTCAAAACTTAGTGTTTAGGTCTAAAAAAGTGATTTGTATCTTATTCAGCAACTTGCCTACATGCTTGTGATTTCATTTTATTTCTCATATTTTTCTTTGTCTGCTTATCACCCATCTAAATCAGCCTCTTGGTTTAGTTTAGCTGCTGCCACTCTTTGTCTTTTAAGATCATCAATGCCTTTTAGTTTCCACAACTGCCTAGTGTATGTTTCCTTTAGCTTATTTAAGATTAGTCTAGTTTAGGATTAGCTTATTTTCCAAATAGGTCAGCTTATATGATCCTTAGACTGATCATATTTTAGATTTAAAATGTCCCATTAAGCTGCTTGGTTTTGCTATGTGACCTGTCCAAGTGAGCTCACATCAGCTTCTTTTTTTTAACTTGGTGAAAGCTCAGCTCAATCCAAAAATTACTTGACATTGGCTTTTATCTGTTCCTTGGCAACTAGTGTGTATCATTTTATAGCTTTTAGACCTGAATCCCTTTGGTTTCATAGCTTATTTTCAAGCCTAAGTGAACCCCTAGGACTGCCCTGCTCCAACCTCAGGTCCACTGACCCACTTTGCATAACCCATAACTTTCTCAAATATTGAGCATAGGCCTTGTTCTTTGGTGAATCAGGAAGCCCCCTAGGTAGTCTATAGGATTTAGAAGTTAGTTTGCTTAATTTGGCTTAGTAAGTGCTTATTCACAGGCCATCATTTAGCCTGTCGTTGTTGATCTGCTGCTGTTGCTACCCTTTTGTTTTTTGTTGATTCTTGAACTGTTCTTGTTGATTTTTTAGTTGTTATTCATGTTTTGTTTTTAATAATAAGCCTTGATAGTTGTTGTTTGAGTTTGTTTATGTTTTGTGTTTATGAGCTTATTCATTTAGCTTCTTTTCGTCTGCCTATCTGCCCTGCACCAGATCCAATCTCCCCACTTCATAAGCTATTTCCAAGACTAGTAGTGGTCCCCAAGGCTTGTGCCTTGGCCCTTTTGAAAGCTCACCAACCCAGCTTCATGAATCAAGTCTCATCTTGGACCTTGGATCACCCAGGTGGGCCCCACAGAGGGCTGCAAGTGCCCTCTCAGGACTGTTCGGATTCAACTATTGATTATGCTTATTTTCTTGTTATTACTGATTATTAGAGCTTATTAGGTTGTTTTGAGTTGTTTTAAGCTCACTTAAGTTACTTGAACTGTTTTTGAGCTTTTAGCAACTTTTCTTGCAAAGTGCTTATTTCCTAGTGCTTTTTACTCATTCTGCTTATTTTAGTTTATTTTTCAGAGTATTTTATTTTTCTTAAGTTCCTAATTGTGTTTTAGAATTTTCCTAAAAATTTCAGATTTTTCTTTGCCTTTTTAGTATTTTTAATAAATCAAAAGTAGTTTTAATAATTAATAAATAGTTATTAATCAATAATAAATAGATAAAAAGTAGGAAAAATATATTTTTAGTTTTAAAATTACTTTTATATTATTTTAGAATTTTTAGAAGTA
The DNA here is from genome assembly GCA_030686995.1 of Artemisia argyi. Taxonomy (NCBI): domain Eukaryota; kingdom Viridiplantae; phylum Streptophyta; class Magnoliopsida; order Asterales; family Asteraceae; genus Artemisia; species Artemisia argyi. Next base: position 21,618 of record JARVZY010000398.1, on the reverse strand, counting down.
AATTTTCATTTTTCTAGCTTAATTTCATAATTAGTGTAATTTAAATATTATTAATTAGTAATTAAATAGTGTAAAAAATATTTTTCTTTTTCTAAAAATTTTCTTTTATCATTAGGATTGTAAAAATGTAATTTTCATGTCCGTAGGGTTTGCGTAGCGTAAATTTCACTTTTTATTTCGCGCACTCGCGTTTATTTTAATTTTAACTCGCGTTTTATTTAAATAACTTTTGCGTTTTCAAATTTAGGTTACGTTTGTAAAAGTAGTTTGTAAAATAAGAAAAACCGAAAACATAAATAGAGTGATAGCTTCTATTTAAGCCGTTTGGCTTATTTTTCTGCTTACGTATAAGCAATTTCTGATTTTAAATTCTTAGATTACGTTTTAAAGTTAATTAGGTTTCACGTCATTGTTAATATAGTGTGTTTAATCGTTCTCACTTATATTTTCGTAGCGTAATCACTCAAAACCTTTAAAACCCCTTTTCATCCAAATTCACCCGATCACGAAACCGTTTGTTAACCTTCACACCTCGTTGGGACATAACGACCCGGGGAAACACTATACTTCCGCGGAGCATTGATCTAGGCTATTTGACTTTGTTGACCATTCCTTGGTCAATATAAGTTAGGTGGTTTAGCGTCAATCAATTTTTGGCGCCGCTGCCGGGGAGGTTGTGCGCGTTTTCTAAACGGTTTTTCTGATTAGTGTCTTTGGGATTCGTTCCATTGTACATTTATCCATCCTTGTTCATATTTTCATAAAAACAAAAACCCAAAAACATTTTCCTTCTCATTTGTACAAAATGTTTATCCAAAAACCCAAAAATACTCACCTTTACCCTCTTACCCCTTTGATTCTCATTTCCTCACCCTCTATACACATTTGATTCTTTCTATGTCTCATCCACACTTTTTGGTTTGCCATTGGTGTGGTAATCCTTATAATGGTGGCAATTGCCCCAGCTGTGGCATGGTAGAGTCGGGAAACGGGTCTGTCTATAACCAGAATCCTTATTCTTACCATGACACGACTGATTCATTCCATCAGTTACCACACCATGATTCTCAGCAGTTCTACTGTTGTGAGTACTGTGGTGGTTCACACTACAGTTCTGATTGTCAATCGGGAAACACGCTTGTCTATGAGCAGTTTCCTGATAACAATTATGAGTCTAGCACGTACAACCAACAGCCTCAACAGTTTTACTGTTGTGATTACTGTGGAGGTCCACACTTCAGCTCAGATTGTCAAACAGGGAATCCATACCCTTGTGACAATTTTGACACACCTTTTTATGACCAACCTCCACAGTACGATATGAATCAAGCACTTCTTCCAGAAATGCAAGATATGATGAAAATCGTTGATGAGCTTAAGGGTTTAGTTCAAGACTTTGCCCAAAGACATACTCATCAAAAATCCATGGAAGAATTGCTTGCTGAAGAGCAGGCTGCTAGAATAAATTCCCAAGATGAATATGAAAAATCTATTCGAGAATCCATTGCAAGAGAAAAAGCAGCCAAGTCTAGCTCTTTGTTCCGTTTCATTCCTGATGACAGTGATGATGAGGATACACTTGACATCCTTGAATTTTATAAAACTTCAAGTTCATCAGTTGATATCCCAACAGTTGAGATTCCATCTCAAACAACTGCTATCACACCCGAAGTTCACACTCACTCTCTAATCATGGGGGATGAGCATCTTAGCACTGTTCCTGATAAGGAATCGGACGAATTAATAAAGTCTAGTGTTGAGATCCTTGTCCCAATCCCAGGAGAGTCACAGGGGACTTTGGATGATATGTGTGATATTCCTTCACCTATTGAGTGTTCAAACGATCAATTTGAGACTTTCTCAGATTTTAGCGATGATTGTACATCTCATGGAGACATTGAGTATGTTGAGGCACCACTGCCTCATTCTGATGTTGATCCTCTTCTTGAGGAGTTCACTGATGAACTTGCTCACATCGATCCACTTTCCTTGGAAAGTGATGATGGTCTCCTCGATTTCCAAGCCGATCTGGGAGAAATTGAAAGTCTCCTTTATCATGATCCGTCACTCACTTCTTATCCCGACAATCCAATAGAGAATGATAATCTCTTTGTTCCCAAAACATTTAATACGACTCTCACCAATCCTTTATTTGAATTCGATTCTGAATTCACTATGATTTCTAATAATCCAATCTTTGACGAGGATTATGATGAGTCCACAATGGAACACGAGTTCACAAATTCACATCTTGTGAATAATTCTCTTTATGAGGAGTTCTCCGGTGAACTCACTCATCATGTTATGACTCCTCCGGAGTTTGATATCCCGGGGGGAGATGCTCTCAATCATGAGGATTTGCAAATTCCCACCCACCCTCCCGGGTTGTTTACGAGCTTACCCTTTGAAATCCAAACTCAGGCTACGGAGCCTAATCTTGAGGAAGAAGATCAAATCATGCTTTTTATCATGGTTTTCTTCCTTTTCTTCACCTACAGGGTGACTTCTTCTCTTCTTCACTCCTTCGGGAGTGAGGACACTATATTTGATCCCGGCATTTTCATATATCATTATCTTGAGCCGGTTACCTATCTCATCGGTGTGGAACTTTCACGTGCTTCATATGTTTGTCCAAACATTTTGAATGAAAGTCCGATGGAGATCACAGACAAATGAATTAGGGGTCGAGTCACGCTAGCGACTCGGTAAACAAAAATAGAGCATGCTTATAGGGTTTTCACCCTAAGTGTGGGGGAGTCCCCCATGCTATGGTTACTTATGATGTGAAAAAACAAAATGGTGTTTTCCACGCTTAGCTTGTAATGTTGCCCTTTTACGTTCAAAATGTCGGCATAATAGCCGGGATTTTGAATATTGAGGACAATATTCATGCTTAGTGTGGGGGGGGGGGGGGGGGGGTATTCGCTATTCTAGCGAATTTTATCACATTTTACTATATAATACCCCCGTTTTTGCCAAAATTTCAAAATTTTCAAAAATTTTTCACTGGTGCTTCAAAATTTTTTGTGGTAATCAGTCCGCCTTGTCTAAACGACAAAAGGGATTGGCTAGTCCAGGAGCAAACGGCTCTTGGTAAAGACATCTCAAATCCGTTTATGGCTTGCAATTTGCCCAAAATTGTATGGTTCCTCAACTCCCCAAAAACAAATGAGTTGGCTAGCCCACAAGATTATGGCTTGTGGTAAAGGCCGTGGAAAATCCATAATTGGTAATCAGCTCACCAAGATGTTGACTATTCCATCAAGAGTTGGCTAGTCCAGAAGCAAACGACTTTTGGTAAAGACTAATCAAATCCGTTGAAAGCTGGTGGTTTGCTCAAAATCACACAGTTATCAGGTGTGCCACAGTTCTTACACCTGGCTACTCCAGAAGTGATGGCTTTTGGTAAAGAGTTTAAAATCCATTAAGTTTTTCTCAAAAGATTGCTAGGGACTAGCAATAGTTTAGTGTGGGGGATTGATGAGTGTGTAAATACTCATCATTTTTAGTGTATCTGAACTGCCAAAACGTCCAAAAACACTCAGTAATGCATCAAAATACTAAAAATATTCCAAAAATGTGTTTTATATGTTTTAGATGCAAAACGTTTAAAAACAAATGAAAAACGAACAAAGTTTGCACAATTGGCAGTTTCAGTCCCTCAAGTTTCAAATATTGACAAAACTAGTCCCTGACGTTTTAAAACGAAAGAAAAGTCAACCCAAAGTTTTTTAAAAGTAAAAATTATCAAATTTAGACTTTGGGTAAAAAGTTTGAGAAAATTACATGTTTAGTCCCTAAAAATCCAAATTGGCAAAATCAGTCCCTGGAGTTTCAAAAATAGACAGAAAAGGTCCCTGGTGGGATATTTTTGAAAGGAAAATCATTTTTTGGTCCTTAAAAATCATAACTTATCAAAAATGATCCCTGGGTGAAAGTTTTGTGGAAATTACATGTTTGGTCCCTGCAGTTTGGATTTTGACAGTTTTGATCCCCGGGAAATTCAAATTTGGAAATTATTCAATTATGGTCCTTGGGAATTAATGACTTGGCAAATGAGAACCTCGGTGATAGTTTGGAGATATGGCAGATTTTACCCTCACGTTTCATAATTTTACAAATTTGGTCCTTGTTTAACATAGCAAAACCAACCGGACCCTTTTAATTGTTATTACCCAAAACAAACCCAAAACCAATCCACAACACAACCCCTTACCTGATCCCAGCCCACACAACTCCCCAAGCCCATCTCACCATAAGCCCATCCCCACTCAAAATAACAAACACCCCGTTTATTATATACCCAGGTCAACTTTGACCTTTGACCCATCCTCTCCTCTTCCACCTCACGTGACTGCTACCCTTGCTACCCCTGCAACCCTACCTCTGCCAAACCCACTCATAAGCCAACACCATCATCACAAAACAACCCTTCTCCTCTGCAACACCCCACCACCCAAGCTACTACCCCTACACCACTATCCTCCAGCTCACCCCTCCTGCTACACGCCAAACTATCTTCACATGATAACCCATCAGTCTCAATTGCCACGATGGCAATCCTTGTGCCAAATTCCTCATCTACGGCTAATAATCAAAGAAGTGGTGGCCAAGATTTATCAATGGTGTGGATAAGCTCAAGAAAGCACAAATTGGCATCTAAGGCTTTTCTCCTCAGAGTAAAAGCACAAGTGGCAGAGATAAAACCCTAGATGGAGTAGTATAAATAGAATGAGATGATGTAGCCATAAAGGCAGTAGGTTTTTAGTGTAGTTTTTAGTTTTAGTTAAGTCTCTTGTATGCTTTTTTTTTTGTTCAATGAAAGTTTAAAACCTTTTAATTTTTATGTTCTTGCTTCTGCTTATTAAACTACTTAATATATGAGGCTTGTGCTTATTTCACCATTACTAGCTTATTCAGTTTATTGCTCTCAGTTTCTAAAAGTTTGAAAACTTTGGTAGTGAATAAAATCCAACAGTTGTCACTTAAAAGGGTGTTTGGTTTAAAGGTAAACCCCAAGCATAGACTAGTTGTGCATCCCATTTAAGATTTGATTAACTGTATTACTTTGTTTTTAATAGTTTTTAGATAGTTTTAAACGGTTCTATTAAGTCTTAACTTAATCAGCTAGGTCTTGGCAAATTGTAGTGTATTTTTGTTTCACTTAGCAGCTAGGATTAGATTTAGGCTTAGCTCCTTTTTAGTTGTTATTTGTGCTTCATTTAGGTTCTATACAAGATAAATAGGTTGCCTAGTAATTGGTATTGCATACTCTAAGTCAATAAACAAGATTTGCACCCCAAATTGACCCATTTGAACCCACTGGTGCAGCAGACTTCTGTCCCAAACCCCCTTCAAGGAGGCAATTTTAATGTGGTCAAAACTTAGTGTTTAGGTCTAAAAAAGTGATTTGTATCTTATTCAGCAGCTTGCCTACATGCTTGTGATTTCATTTTATTTCTCATATTTTTCTTTGTCTGCTTATCACCCATCTAAATCAGCCTCTTGGTTTAGTTTAGCTGCTGCCACTCTTTGTCTTTTAAGATCATCAATGCCTTTTAGTTTCCACAACTGCCTAGTGTATGTTTCCTTTAGCTTATTTAAGATTAGTCTAGTTTAGGATTAGCTTATTTTCCAAATAGGTCAGCTTATATGATCCTTAGACTGCTCATATTTTAGATTTAAAATGTCCCATTAAGCTGCTTGGTTTTGCTATGTGACCTGTCCAAGTGAGCTCACATCAGCTTCTTTTTTTTTAACTTGGTGAAAGCTCAGCTCAATCCAAAAATTACTTGACATTGGCTTTTATCTGTTCCTTGGCAACTAGTGTGTATCATTTTATAGCTTTTAGACCTGAATCCCTTTGGTTTCATAGCTTATTTTCAAGCCTAAGTGAACCCCTAGGACTGCCCTGCTCCAACCTCAGGTCCACTGACCCACTTTGCATAACCCATAACTTTCTCAAATATTGAGCATAGGCCTTGTTCTTTGGTGAATCAGGAAGCCCCCTAGGTAGTCTATAGGATTTAGAAGTTAGTTTGCTTAATTTGGCTTAGTAAGTGCTTATTCACAGGCCATCATTTAGCCTGTCGTTGTTGATCTGCTGCTGTTGCTACCCTTTTGTTTTTTGTTGATTCTTGAACTGTTCTTGTTGATTTTTAGTTGTTATTCATGTTTTGTTTTTAATAATAAGCCTTGATAGTTGTTGTTTGAGTTTGTTTATGTTTTGTGTTTATGAGCTTATTCATTTAGCTTCTTTTCGTCTGCCTATCTGCCCTGCACCAGATCCAACCTCCCCACTTCATAAGCTATTTCCAAGACTAGTAGTGGTCCCCAAGGCTTGTGCCTTGGCCCTTTTGAAAGCTCACCAACCCAGCTTCATGAATCAAGTCTCATCTTGGACCTTGGATCACCCAGGTGGGCCCCACAGAGGGCTGCAAGTGCCCTCTCAGGACTGTTTGGATTCAACTGTTGATTATGCTTATTTTCTTGTTATTACTGATTATTAGAGCTTATTAGGTTGTTTTGAGTTGTTTTAAGCTCACTTAAGTTACTTGAACTGTTTTTGAGCTTTTAGCAACTTTTCTTGCAAAGTGCTTATTTCCTAGTGCTTTTTACTCATTCTGCTTATTTTAGTTTATTTTTCAGAGTATTTTATTTTTCTTAAGTTCCTAATTGTGTTTTAGAATTTTCCTAAAAATTTCAGATTTTTCTTTGCCTTTTTAGTATTTTTAATAAATCAAAAGTAGTTTTAATAATTAATAAATAGTTATTAATCAATAATAAATAGATAAAAAGTAGGAAAAATATATTTTTAGTTTTAAAATTACTTTTATATTATTTTAGAATTTTTAGAAGTAAATTTTCATTTTTCTAACTTAATTTCATAATTAGTGTAATTTAAATATTATTAATTAGTAATTAAATAGTAATTAATTAAATAGTGTAAAAAATATTTTTTTTTCTAAAAATTTTCTTTTATCATTAGGATTGTAAAAATGTAATTTTCATGTCCGCAGGGTTTGCGTAGCGTAAATTTCACTTTTTATTTCGCGCACTCGCGTTTATTTTAATTTTAACTCGCGTTTTATTTAAATAACTTTTGCGTTTTTAAATTTAGGTTACGTTTGTAAAAGTAGTTTGTAAAATAAGAAAAACCAAAAACATAAATAGAGTGATAGCTTCTATTTAAGCCGTTTGGCTTATTTTTCTGCTTACGTATAAGCAATTTCTGATTTTAAATTCTTAGATTACGTTTTAAAGTTAATTAGGTTTCACGTCATTGTTAATATAGTGTGTTTAATCGTTCTCACTTATATTTCCGTAGCGTAATCACTCAAAACCTTTAAAACCCCTTTTCATCAAAATTCACCCGATCACGAAACCGTTTGTTAACCATTCACACCTCGTCGGGACATAACGACCCGGGGAAACACTATACTTCCGCGGAGCATTGATCTAGGCTATTTGACTTTGTTGACCATTCCTTGGTCAATATAAGTTAGGTGGTTTAGCGTCAAACAGTTATACAAAGGTTTTAAAGATCGGGATTCGACTCAAGATCGTTTTTATTTTTGCAAGATCGAAATCGCAAGATCGGATCGGGATCATAAGATCCTACTATAATGTAATTTTCTTAATAGTCTTGGCAATATTAGTCAAATCTACAAATTATTATATATCATTAACACAAAATTGTATGAATGTTTCATAGAAATGCTGTCTTAAATTACGAATATTGAATGTTTAAGAATATTCACATGTTGTTTTTTTAAATAATATAAAACATGATCCATAACTTATTAGCTTTTTTTGTTGTATAAACCTACAACAAACCGAAAAAGCTAGCAGCGGATAACCTGATTTAATGAAGTCCTTGACACACACAAACCGTTGTGTCACAACAAAACACGCACACACACACATATGGCTCTCAAACGCTTTGTATATTGATAAACTAGAAAAGAATGATATGGTACAATTATTACTCCCTCCTCCCACACCTCTTTTTATAGAGATGAGGGGGGAGGAAAACCAACTCTGAACGAGTAGAAGTTGGCTGATACAAAGGAGGAAAAAGACTCACCAATCGCTTAAGCTTGACAAGTCGTCAATGCCATATATATAGCATGTGAACCGACCTTAAGCATTTCCTAATTTGACTAAAAGAAGTACTAAACTTTCACTTTAACCCCTACACTAATTATAATATGCATACTAATGTATAACAATTTCCACCTTAGTATCATATTAGCATTCTCCGATACGCAACAACTTCAACCAACACTGGAACCTTGGACAGGGTGTGCCTTCATCCACACACTAGTAGCAGTAACCGCTACTAACATTAGCTTAGCTCCTGACTCTATCGGGAGTCACTTTAGCCAAATAGCCTCCTTTGCAGCCTCTGTAAGTGTCATATATGCCGCTTCAGTTGTTGATAAAGCCTCCATGTGCAGCATCTTAGCTTTCGAGCTTCCTACACATCCTTGTATCATAAACCCGTACCTTGTGATTGACCTACCCATGACAGTGATCGAGCTACCCAGTGAATAGTCAAAATCTACACAAACCTGTACGTCTGTCTGTAATCCACGATCGAACCTATCCAACATACACACATATAAAGATGTTATGTCAGGTCTCGTGCAGACCATCTGATACTCCCGGCTTCCAACCGCATATATATATGACCACTTACTATTCTTTTCTACATCACAGTCCCTTGATAGACTACCCTCCAACGACAGTATCGAGTGTTCCTCCAACAAAGTCTGTACCAACTTCCCGTTATGATCCCCAAGTAGTTTCACCTCAAACTCAACTCCCTGCAACACATGCACTGAACTTGTACCTACACCAAAACCAATGAAAGTTTTCATGTATTCCCCTCTCATTGAAACCCATATTCCTGTAAAGCATTGCCTTTAAAGTAACGTCATCTAACCTCCAAATCTTATCACCCATTATACCTTCACGGTATCCCAGGAATATGCACTTGACCTTAACCGGTTCAAGCATCCCTTGCTTATTACTAGTAAGCCAACAAAAAAACCCTAACTTATCTATAGGCGTATTGAGTTCAATCGCTGATGATGGTGACCTATTCATTAGCTATGTAGACATGGTCGTATCCTCTACCCAAAAAACCTTGGAATGACCGGACTGAATAAGAAAACAACGTACCATAGCCAATAGTGTCACATTCATCTTCTTAACCAACCTATTTTGCTGTCGTATCCCTGCAACACCCATATGTTTGGCTACCCCAATCTTCATACATTGTTGTGTAGACCTCTGATTACAAGAATCAAGAACATTTGCATGTCTTGATCTTCCTCCAGTCTGAGATTCTCCTAACTTCTTCGTACCCTTCAATGTCTTCTCGGTCACTGTCTGACCGTCCAGGGTATATACGCAATTAGCCTTCCTTGTTCCTGATAAAACAACCAGAGAACCCTTTATAACTTTGATTCTGACCGACTGCATCTTCACGGTAAAACCCTCTTTTTTAAGAGTACCCAGCGATATCAAGCTTCGCCTTCATTCTGGAACATACCTGACGTTGTCCAAAACGAAACTCGATCCATCCCTCATCTGTACTTGAACCTTACCCGTCCCATGTATACGACATTCCCTGCCATCACCTAGCAGTACATTACCACTATCATACTCCTGAAAATTAAACAAGTAATCTCTCATGTATGTCATATGGTATGAGCCCCCTGAATCCATGATCTAGTCCAACAGTTGTTCAACATTCATAGCCATCATAACATCAATACTGTCATACCCATCAGCTCCAGAATTGGATACCTGATATTCATTCCTGACAAAACCTTGAGATTTATTGTGATTATACCTGGGACAATCCCTCTTCAAATGCTCCTCAGACTGACATATATAACACTTGAGTCTGCTGCTTCTTCCCTGTGACTTTGACCTCGCGCTACATTTACCCTATTGCATATCAGTTTGATCAGACTTACCCCTCACAAACAACCCTTCACCACCATCAACCTTTGCTTTCGTAATCTTATGAGATTCCCTAGAATGAAGTGTCGCGACCACGTCTACTAGCTTCAAAGTATTCTGACCATATAGCAAAGTATCCACGAAATTACCGTAAGACGATGATAAAGATGTGAGTAATAATAATGCCTGATCCTCTGTAGTAACCCACTAATTTCCCCACTAGCTCCCCTTAGGTTAGAAAAACCTTACTAACTTAACTTAGGCCCTCACTATTTACAATCTATGTTAGAAATGCCTATAGCTATTTCCGAGTGAAATTTTTGCTTTACTATACCACTATTGCCTATCTAACCTCTAGACAAGCTCACGTATCCATCTATACCAACCACCACCATGTTTACTTCATGTAAACATCTGGGTATGTCAATTCAAGGTTACAAACACATTTTCACTAAGTAAACTATCACTCTAGTATACTATACTCATCAGAAAACCCTAATTGCACCTATGTGTTTCCCGTTAGCTTTAAACCCTAATTGCTTATCTGAACTAGCTTGAAAGTGTTCAAGGCTTATGTATGAGTAACATTAGAAACTTTAGGATATATTAGACTCCCTAGAACATAGTACAACTCCCTAGAACCTAGGTACAAGTCCCTTAAGCACAAGACCCTAAATTAGGTTATAACTTCCTGAAACTAGGTTAAACTTTCCCAAATCTTTACCATAAGCTACCACCACTTAGTACAAGCCTCCTAGGACTTTCCCTTAGTCACTAAACACCCATATGACCCTGATTTAGGCACTAAACCATAAGTTAGGACCAAATCTTAAACTATACAAAACTAGGTCAAAACTAAACCTAAAACTTAAAACTAGCTACTTAAGCACCTCAAGCACCTTAACCAAGCACCCTAGCACCTTACCCATGCCAATATAACACCATAGCACCTCCCTAAGTAAGCACACAAGGTGGTGCATCACCACCTTGTCACCACCTTCACTCGTTAGGCCAACCATGGCCACAACCGACCTATGGTGCCCCCTAGCTACCCTATAGCTGTCATTAGTCACCCCTTAGGTCTTCCACAACACCACCTAGCTACCATGAGTCAACCTCCCCCCTCGACACCTAGCACCCCTTTACTTGGTCACTACTCTTTACGCACCCTATAAATACCCCCTCCCTTCCATTTCTCTTCACACCTTCCTCTCTTCTTTACCACACACATTTCTGTAGTACTAAGTCCCTAAGACCCATAGAAGTCGAGTACAAGAGCCCTAATCCTTGTCGAGTTAGGTTTTGAGTCGAGAAACCCTAAAAACCCACATTAAGGTTCCCATGACTTAGGTAAGCCTAAAATTTGATCCTAGTAGCCTTAGAAATGATATAGAACACCTAGGACATGCCTTAGAACCCTTAGAATAGCCTTGACCATTTTCTTTTAGAAGTTTTCATTTAGAAACCCTAATTTTGGATAATTATGTGTTTATGTGCTAAATTGCTTTATTATATGCTATAATCTGATTTAGGTGACTTATTTGAGTAAATATAAGTTAAACATAAGCTAGGAAACTTAGTTGTCTCATTAAAATACAATTTGCATGGGAAAAGGACTAGTTTTGCAATAGTTTTCATGCATAGGGGCATATATAGTAAATTTCTGAAAATATAAAGTTTAGGGACTGTTTTTGACATTTTCTTAGAAGTTATAAGTACAAGGACCCTTTTTGCAAAGTTTTAAAACCTTAGGATAACAAGTAAAATAAGTTATAAACTTATAAGGACTAGATTTGCAAATACTGTTAAGTTAAGGGTATAAAGGGTAATTATTGAAAGTTAGTGTAGTTTAAGGACCATTTCTGCCATTTCTATAAAATATATAAGTATAGGGACTAATTATGTAAAAGATAGAAAGTTATATGCTTAAATGTTATAAGTTTAGGGTAGAAAGTGTAAATATGTAAACTTGAAGGGTATAAACGAACTGTTTTCATAATAAAGTATAAAAACCTATTTTTAGTTAGAAACATAACACAATACTAGGGAGCTTCATGTGAGAGGTATCATGTGGATATTTCGTTTTGACGAGTTTGCTGGGTTTACAAATTAAAGTGCCATGGCTCCTCAAACGATTATTGCATGACCTCTGAATTATGATGGTCCGAACGGTGTTATGCTATAACTAAAACTTAATAACAACATAACTCAATAATAAGGAGCTTCATGTGAGGAGTATTAACTTCTGAATTATGATGACCCGAACGGTGTTATGTCGATAACATAATACAATAGTAGGGAGCTTCATGTGAGGAGTCATATACTTCTGCAGTATTATGATTATATCTAGAAACTTTAAGAGTGATTACTTAAAAACCTAGACTAAGACTTGAAATACACACACACACACCTACACTACCCCAGGATACGCGAGTGAGCTGTCTAAACCCTACTCTACTTACCTTAGACTCAGGTGAGTTTTCATAGCCTCACTTTTAAATGCTTTACAACCCTGTGAGGGGGATACGTGATTTAAATCGAATACAAGTCTTTTTCTTTTGTTGTTGCACGAGTAAACTATCTGCCACCCCTACACAACAAAATTCATGAATCTAATCGCTTGTGATATTTTACACAAGTGAATGCGAATATAATTGATAGATCTATTGGAGTTTGACAACTCCCGTTGGTACTACCTCTCTCTGGAGGGTACCAATAAGTATTATATTTGAACCCTCTGAAGGATTAACTTTAGCAAGTTATCCTTCCCGTCCCATCATCATTTGGTCTGCAGACCCCATGATTCGGACCTGTAAACGTGTGGTTCATGAGCTTAGCGCAATATACCTGCTATCACTAAAATTTTCCACACATAGGGCTTAAGCTGAACCCTGTGGAACTTGTATTCACTCACCTTATCTACTTAAACCTATGACTCTCGCTCAACATTCGTGTTGACTTTTAAGCATGTTATCCTAGGTAATTGAGCTCTTTAGGAACCCTGCAACGGATAAGTACTGGACATGAGGACGTCCAGAATAGTTATCATTCATCTGTTTTGCCTTAAAACATATCTTAAGGGACCTCTCTTTTGGTAAAAGTATATCTTTTATTGTAAAAACTCTGATGAATAAATGAATGATAACACCTTTTTCAAAAACGTCTCTTTTCAAGTCGTTTTCTATTATCTTGTCTTTGTTTCCATGAAGTAATACCCCAAACACTAAATCCGCTGCGATATGTGAAAATGGGGGTGTTACATCCTCATCTGATATAGCAGTATCTATAGCCGCTAAGTCACCTACCAGCTTATGAAACTCATCAATATGTTCAGACTGACTCTTACCCGGATGCATGTGAAAAGTATAAAACTTCTTTTTCAAGTACAAACGATTAACTATAGACTTTGTCATGTATAAAGTCTCTAACTTTCTCCAAATCCCCACTGCAGTCGTCTCCTTGATGATCTCCCGTAGGACCCGATCATCCAAACACAAGATCAATGCTTTGAAAGCTTTTTTTTTATTTATTTTTTATTTTTTTAATGACGTTATCATATGCCACCATTGTAGCTACAGGTAACTCCTCCAATGTTGCAACTAATCACTACTGTTCGAGTAAAGCCTTCATCTTTACCTGCCATAACGCGAAGTTATTCTTTCCATCGAACTTCTCGATGTCATACTTGGTCCCCGTCATCATTCTTTTATCCATTTGTTTATTCTGATAACCTTGTGATGTAAACCTCACAACAACGAATTTAAAAAAGTCCCCATGTACCGTTGAAACACCCTTGTCGACTTTATATGTTAAACCCGTAACTTTGATCTAAGCTACCAAGCAACACGACAAGAAAAATCTTTACAGCTTCGAACCTTTTTTTTATTTGTCGAATACTTCAACAAAAACGAAACTTAAAAGCAAGAAAAAAAAATGTTTACTCACAACCTTTCACGTGCATGTAAACAAGCAGCTAATTAACATCTCATGCATGTGCCAAAATAACTCTTCACATGTAATCCCTTCAAAAGTCATTTGAAAAACGATTTTAATAATACCTTGGACTTATACCTGCCAAGAAAACCAATCGTCAACCAAAAGAAAATTCTTTTGAAGCAAACCTTCGTTTTTTTTCGAAACCGAAAATACCTTCTGTCCCTTGACGTCCAAGAACATGGACACCAAGACCCTTGCCGCCGATCATCGAACGACAAGAAAACCTTGAAGTTGACCTTGTGCTTCTTCTTGGCGTTCAAGAAAACAGAACACCAAGACCTTGTCAACCACAAACTCGATCGACAAAAACCCTTCAAAACAACTTTTTACGACATTCCAATAAAACGACTTTACTGTGAACGAAACCTTCATAAAATCGAGTAACCTTGGAGTGTTAAAAACAATCGAAAAAGTAAAACCTTGCTTTGAAGTACTAAGCTTGCCGATATATATAAACCTTGCAAACCGATTCTTGTAAACCCAAAAATCTTGCATAAAAATCGACAACCTTGAAGCTTAAAAAACCTGAGACCTCAAGAACCTTTGGATGTCTCCACACCTTATCACAAAACCTCGACAAACGAAACCTACCAAGAAAACCTTCCTGTTGTGACACCATTGTGGTGAAAGTAACCAATATCCTCTCGCGACACCTTTTGAAGCTCGATAACCCAAACCCCAAAGACCCTTGTGTCGACTTTCGTTTTGAATAATCCCTCCAAAACCCGAAGCTTGATCTGCTGTTGCAACTCCGATACCTTGTTGTCCGAAACGTCGAACACCAAGAAGCGTTCAAAAAATCAAACCTAGCTCCCTTCGAACTTTGAACCAAGCTCTTGATACCACTTGTTGTACAAACCTACAACAAACCGAAGAAGCTAGCAGCGGATAACTTGATTTAATGAAGTCTTTGATACATACAAATCATTGTGCACAACACAAAATACACACACACACGTATGGCTCTCAAACGCTTTGTATATTGAGAAACTAGAAAATAATGATACGGTACAATTATTACCCCTCCCCCTCACCTCTTTTTGTAGAGATGTGGGGGAAGAAAACCAACTCTGAACGAGTAGAAGTTGGCTGCTACAAAGGAGGAAAAAGACTCACCAATCGCTTAAGCTTGACAAGTCGTCAATGCCATATATATAGCATGTGAATCGACCTTAAGCATCTCCTAATTTGACTAAAAGAAGTACTAAACTTTCACTTTAACCCCTACACTAATTATAATATGCATACTAATATATAACATTTTTAGTTTGCGATTTAAGAAAAGTAAGATCGGATCAGATTAAATCTTAAAATCCTATGGTCAAGATTGAGATCTTATAAGATCTTAAGTGTGATAAGATCCTACATAGGATCCAGATCATTTTTGCTTTATAGTAACGTAAAATCGTAAGATCGTAAGAAGATCTTGACAAAGTCATTTTTAGGCCACGTGTATAGGTTTGAAAAAGGTCAAAAACTGTAGTAGGTGCAATATCCAGTTCATGTGTGAAAATTACATACACATCTGGTTTAGCATTATATTTTGGATGGCCACCGATTAGTCCACGTAATGGACCATTCACGCCTAGAAGATTCTTTTGTATGGTCCGAACCTGGTTTAATCAGGTTCGTTAATTGCCCGGTTCGTTCTTTGGTCTGTGTAGATATCCAATTTAAAACCTACTCAAACTTTATGGGAAGCAGCCTTTTATCAAATTCATTTCATAGCTCACCAAGAACAATTAAGAACTGATTTCAGATGGATTATGTCTCTGGTGACTCTGAGGTTGACTTATATGACAACTATGAGTATGTCCAAGCTCCAACACCAGAATTTCTTGAGATTTCAAAGTTGAAGGTGTTTTACTACAACCAAGTTCCTCGTCCTCCCACGACGACTAATGGTGAGTTTTAATGATGTTGGGTCCTTGTTCACAAGAATATGATATTCATATGTTAATTACTAGCTAGCTTGTTTAATGTTTGATTATTTGATATTTAGAGATCCATCATATCTATTTGAGTAGAATAACTTGTAGATCTGAGTCAACGTCCACGATCTTATCTATCTACTGGTTGAGATTTCTTGTTAATAAAACAGTGACATACACAAACTCCTGATCATTAATAGATGTGAAACTTCTATTATAACCACAAACATGAAAATAAATTAGGTTATTGTGTAAGGAAAGTTGGGTCCTCAATCTTGCTTTTCATGCTATTCATATGTATCTGATGATGTTTATGCAATAGTTTATTAGGACACGAAGTCTTGATTAATGATATATTAATCAAGTTTATCTCAATGATGATGTTTTGTAATACCTTGATATTGGTAGGGTTTTATTTTATATTTTTGGTATTAATTACTTTATCTTTTCTAATTAACAATAGATTTCCACATCAAATTGTTGTTACTTTCTGAGAAATAATTGCTATATATATGTACTTTGTTCATTGTTTATTCTTAACTTTTGGAGTTTAAGCCTTGCAGATGTTCTTTATCAACGGATTTGTATTGCACTTTCAGCTATATCATTACATGACCGATTCGTTTTTGCTCAATTTTGGGCGGCTATAGAGTTCGGGTCTTGTACTGTACTTACTACAAGAGGTCAGCCATTTGGTGTTTCTGTGTACACAAAAGAATTTTGGTCATACCGTATAGCGTGTTTAGACCACAATTCTTATGTATATCATAAGGAAAATGAGAAAAAAGTGTGCATAGGGCCTCCTGCCCGTGTATTCCTCACCTGTTCCCCTGAATGGACTAAAGATGTGAGTTCATACAATGATAAAGTGTATCCTCAAAGATCGGATGCTTTACTTTCTAAGATACGTGGATCTTTAGTCATGGCGGTTATTGAAGGTAATCGATGTATGGGTGTAGTGGAGATTGTCATGACTAATTACAAGGATAACTTTCTCCATGAAATGCATCAAGTTTGCTGGGCGCTTGAGGTTAGTCCTCTACTCTTAATGGTCTCATAAGTAATACGGAATATATAAATCATGATATTTTCCTCTCCTTTCTAGGGTTCATATTTTCTTTTTGGGCCAAGTTCAAGTGTTTACATGTGTGTAGAGTAGTTTTTATAAAATCTTTGGTATTGGAGTATCTTGTTATTATTAGTGAGAACCAAAACACATTAAACAAGACCATTGTTTAATGTTTTTCAATTAATCTAATTTTATCACTTTAATCCATAACTTGATTTTGCAGCCTAGCCAAGAACATATATAGGAATTATAACTTAGTCGAAGAAACTTTAGTGAACAAGTCTAGAATAGTGAAATCCCGAAGTCTAGATCGATGTGTATAACTTCACGAACATTAATTAATTGACTTGTAAATTAAGACCAGAGACAAATCGATCACTCCCTCTTTGGGAGATACTTCAATTTGGTTGCAATATACCCTGAAAAATTCACATGGCGATAGTGGTTTTGTGATTTAAACTGATGAATCATTAAGTGCCTATGCGTAATAATAACAATGCACTTTTGAGATTGCTTGTTAGAACTAAAAGTCTTCTTATTGTGTTTTGATACAACAATTTCTTTGAGAGTGTTTGTGATTGTTTATCGAAACTGTCCGTAAATATGTTTAGAACAAAGCACCATGGTTATCTTTACCACATGGAGAGTAGAACTAGTCAAGATTAATGAAACTCTCGTAGGTAGGGTTCATTATTAGGGCTACATTTGGAGAAAACAATGATACTACCAATTAATCTCATGTAACCAATCTTTCTTTTGGCCTGCAGGGGGTGGGTTTGCAATCATCTGCAGACCAAAATAAGAACATCAACATCGAAAAATATGAACATCATCCCCAAATAAGGTCGCGGGTGACAAAGTCATCGTGTATCACTCGTAATGCTCTCACCAATCTTTTTGGACTGCCCAAGGCAGATGCTGCAAAAAGATGTGGGCGTAAGCTTCATTTTCTGTGACCTGATTATAAGATATATGTTAGATAATAGCAGCTGATACAGCTTTTATTGTTGCAGTTAAGGTGGGCGCCTTTAGGGATCTTCATCAAGCGCACGGAATTAAAGAGTGGCCATGCAAATCACCTAGGATAGTCCAATCATCTGCCCACATAGCTCTTATTAATGGGAGTGCATCCAAGACCGAGACTATTTCACATGATGCTCTTGTTGTAATCAAAGATTTAGAATCTCGGCTTATGCAAGATAATGATGACATAAATTACGAGGGTGATATGGAATACATGGACTGTTTGATCCTCAGTGGTAAAATAATCAAACTATTTCCGTTTGCGAGAATCTAGAATAGATATGCATTTTTCTGAAAACCTAGCTAATACATTAATGTACTTTCTGACTTGAAATTGTTTATCCGTTGGCAACTGCAGATAGAGATCATCAAAGAATTGGAGAACAGACAGTGGAGAGTCCCAGCCCAGTTCTTTTGGAAATGTACTTGCCACAATGAAAAGCCAAAAAGTATTTAAATATAGCTAGACTCACATAAAACAGTCTGCGGAATGAATCTTGAGGCGGCCGGTGAAGTGGCATCTATCTTCTTCATTATGTGGTTCCAGTTCCGGCGGAAGTAATCACAGCATATGTTATTCAAAACAACATATAGATTCACTGAGGCAACTCATGATTGTTTATCGGTTTACCTTAATTAAGCTGGTTGTTGAAAAAGATTGTCTATGTTGTACGTGTTCTCAAAGACATTAAAAAATGATCGATAGATACGAATGACAAAGTAACTTTTTTGTTCTATCAACTTGCCCTTCGTTTATTATTTCATTATTGCGAAACAATATCTTGCCCATTAAAAAGACACAAGTGATGATAAAGTAGTTCTAAATTGATGTTGAAATTGTGCTTAAGTAATCAAAATTATGGAGCTAGCACGTTGTTGCACATATATAACACAAAAAAAGAAAATGAGATTACAGATAATCCATATCAAGAAAATTTTAATACACGTAATTGCAAAAAAGGAAAAAAGTTGTTCAAACTATTAGATAATCGATTCGGCCCAAGTTTGGTTTGTGGGTTAAGGGTCCATTCATGTTTATGATTGTGGGTTAAGGGTCCATTCAAGTTTATGATTAAGTTTCATGTATCTAATCTATACTACTATATAATGCATTTGAGACTATTTTATAATTAGAAATGCTTAAAATTCAGACTTTTATTTGCTTATTATGGGAGGATTTCAAAATTAATTGGTTAGGAAACATGTTGGTTAGGAAGTTGATTAGAAAACAAATTAGTTAAGAAGTTTGTTAGGAAGCATGTTGGTTATTCAAACTAAAATTATTTGGCTTAACCATCTCTACTTATTAAGCATAAAGAGAACTAAATGTGTAATCGAATAACCAAATAACACAAAATATAGTAACAGGTACCTGCCGCCGCATTGCGCGGATACTGTTTTAGTAATTATAAATAGTTATTATCAATAAAGACATGATTCCGATGAGGTTTCTAATGTTCTAACATGGCAGAGTGGTGCTTTGGGAAAACCTAATCATAAACTTAATGGACCCTTAACCTATAAATCGGGCTTGGGCTAACTCTATCATCTAATACAAACATGTATATTCAAGTTGCTCGTATAGGTATAATCACGGACCATTATTGTTTATATATTTCTTTATTAAGCATGATCACGTGTTAATTATGTTATTAGAAGTCTATTAATTTGTTTCACATGAAAAGTTTTCTAGTGTCTAAATTATTTAGAATTTTAATGATGATCAACTCATAATTAAGGCATCCAACCAAGCCAACTTAAAGAAAGACTAGCTTGGTACCATTTCGAGTTATCCCAAATTAATTGTTCACTTCTAAAAATAGATATTAAATTTAGTTCAAGTTTACCATATCACCTTCATTTGAGGATATTATTACAAACATTAAAGAATTTTTAAATTAATTAATTAAGAGTGAAACTATCATTCTGTAAAAAAAAAAAAAAAAAAAAAAAAAAAAAAAAAAAAAAAAAAATTTTGTAATGATAATATATTTCTTAAATTATATGTTTTATTTTTTTGTAGACAATTATTTGGGACGTAGGAAGTATATCCATACTAACTATAAAGCATTTATATCATTTTTCTTAATCCTTAATATTGAAACTTAAAAAACCATTTCAATTAATAAAATACTTTTAATTAAAAATGGGAACAACATCCATTAATAAATTGATATTTTAAATATTATTTAATGCTCAAACTTTTATCATTATTCGTTTATAATCTATAAATTTTTTTTCTCGTGATAACTACATATTACACTCATAAGTTACATCAATGGTCACCTCAAAACACAACTTCTCATGTATAATTATTTGTCGCTATATACCGTTGCTTTGTGCGGGTATTCGTCTAGTAAATACATAAAAAGCTTTTGGGTATGACTTTTTAATTAGGGAATAGTTTAACAATATATGAATTTTCTAGTTTATGAAATATAGTAAAAATTTTGATGTGCAAGAAGCAAAAAAGTCATTCAAGAGCTTCTTGCATTATAGATAAAGCTATAGATACCAGCGATGCCAAGTTAGATGAGAACCATATTAAAATTGTAAACTTCACTATACAGACAAACAAAAAAGTTTAATGTAAATCCAATATTTTCTAAAAATCTAATTAACCCATTATACTCATCCATTTTTCATTAAAAAAAAATAAAATAAACCTTCACATTTAAAAAAAATATATATATATCTCACAAATCATTAATCGTTATCCAAAACGAATCGAACCATCGCGACGAGGATTAAATCATCTTTCTATAGACGGGCACTTCGATATAGTTTCAACGATTTTTTTTCCAGTTACGTCTGGAAAATCCACATGTGATTTTTCCAGACGTAACTGAAAGAATAAAAATAAAAATAAATTGTCGAAAGTATATCGAAGTGCCTGTCTACTGAAAGATTAAAAAATACTCGTCGTGATGGTGTTTTTTTTTTTTTTTTTTTTTTTTTTTTTTTTCACTTGACCATTTATCGTTAGGAATATATTTTATTTTTATAAAAGAGGTGAAAAGTGAGTTTTTTTAACTTTGATAGAAAAAATAAATAGCTAAAATTAGTTTATTAGATTTTAGATAATTTTGATTCACAATTTACATTGATCACAACTTTAAACACCAAAACTAATTCCAACACAAATACGGTACAAATAAGAAAACCCCTTACCAGCTACATCCATGGTCTTTTCTCGCCTTGTTTATATTGCTGAATCCCCCGTTTTCTTCTCGTCTTATTGTTGACCCCTACCCTTTAATATGAACCGCATTTATACAATTTTGGATAAGACTATTGTGTAAATGAACCCCTATTCTCTTTTTCATGTCCTTGTTTTCTTGGTGACCCCTGTACTTTTCAAATGAACCGTGTTCCTCAATTTATTATTATTATTATTATTATTATTATTTTAAACTCAAATCCCTCCTCCTTATGTTGCTTTACGAGTTACGACCAAACCCAAATTATAGACTACATACATATATTATGACGTTTTCTTGATCATGGATTCATTATTTGTATGGATTGAAATAATATCAATAAAAAGCATAGCACGTTGTTAAAAGTTGAAAATTCAACATAGTAAAATAACTATAATATCTTTGATTATCATTCAATATTTTC